>CAJUYI010001393.1:27425-55829 GCA_910591695.1 Galerucella pusilla
ATTTGTCTATTTGAAAAAAAGTTTTAAACTGAAATTTTCGATTGTTAAAAAGAAATAGTGATAATTTTTTTATATATCATTCCTTCGCTTAGTACCTGAGGAATATGCATAAAAAGATTGTGTAAAATTCTCAGACCGATCAGTTTAGTCATTTCTGAGAAATCGAGTTCACCGACTTTGAAAATACAGTTTCGAGAAAATTTCAGAAGTAGTTTACACATAGTTGATTTTTTTTTTCAACTAACATGGTATCATAAGGGCCATAAGAGGGACCTTCTGCTGCATCGGTGGCTTCTAATAGTCCAGCTGGTGTTGTCGTCGAGCGTACTCCCATCGGAGATAATCACACGATCTTCTTCCTCTTTGTAGACAAAAGCGTGAGCTGCGGTGCCTAATGGATATCTACCAGACAGTATGAACTAAACTGTTTTTTTTTCTTAGCTCTATGCATAATATAAAAAGTGACCCTTGTACTCATGGATATTGATAAAAATAAATTAGAATCGAAATACTTTTGAGAAGTCGCATGTCAATCAGCATTTCGTTTTTATAATAAATAGTATATATCTTTCAATGAGAGACTTTCATTAATATTGTCTATAATTCAGCTCTGACAAAGGATAAATCAGCGGATACGCGGGAGTTATAATAAATGGTCCTTCAACAATATGAAGAGAACAAAACGCGCTAATGAATAGTAGTGTATGGCATAGTGGCCGACGCAGACATAGCAAAGAAAAAAAAATGTCCATTCAGATAACATGAGAATGGGGCAAATGGTGCACGATTAGTTTGTACTGTCGACCGAAGGTGGTCTCTGTAAAATGATTTATGTTGGTGATGGGGTGGTGATATGATATCCCGTTGTAAGTGAATATTTTATCAATTTTTAAAACTTACTTTACAGGTGGAGAAGTATTCGTTAAATAAAATAATTAATTCTCATATGGACGTCAAAGATAATAGTTTAATACTATTATAACGCCTTACAGATTTGAAAATTACTTTTCTAAGAGCAGACCGCTCACTAAAAAGCAACAACTACTTCCCTGGCTATATGCCACGGAGGAATCACACTTAAACAAAAAGTTAAACGGTATATATGCAAGACTTAACCAACCATTCTGGTTTTGTAATTGGAAGGAACAATAATACTTCTTGTGGACCGGTTTCGGAGTATTTGTACGTCAACAGTACAAGGTAGATATCATCCGTCCAGAAGATCTGAGAGGATAATTATTGACTGGAGACAATGCTGAACTCACATCAATACATTATCCCCAGTAAAGGAAGTGTTGAGAATATTATAATTGCGCCATCCCCACATATAGCCACAAACCAAAGTTATATGAACAAAAAACCTTCTCCGTTTTGTAGTTATTTACTTAATTACACTTTGCTATTTAAGTGTTGCTACTTGAAAGGTTTCAAATATCAACATACACAAATTTCCAAATCATCTAAATTTTAAAGAAACTATGTTTGAACGCATTCATTCAGAAAAAGCTAAAAAAAGCTCTTATATATATATTTTTGCGCGATCGATCTTTTTTGTTTATTTACAGCATCGGTTGTCAGGACGGTAGGTTGTGTTTACTGGTTTCTAGGTCTAACACGTTGGTAAGTAAATTACTGACCGTCGTCTTAGCCCTACATACATTGAAGTGATCCTAAATAATATATTACTTCATTCATTAAACAAAAGGAACAACAAAAAATAAGGGGATTTATATTTTTTTAATGAACAGAACCGAACAGAACAATAAAAAATGTAATAAATAGAAAAACAATTTCACCAAAATACAAATTATATTTTAAACTGATCGAGAAGTATAAATGTCAGTTTTGACATTTCGTTCATTTCAAAGAGATTTAAATTATTTTATTCGAAATTTATCTCAATACAATCGCGCAAAAAATGGTATAAGCATCTCGAACGTTAAGGGTAATACCGGTCTCAAGCAAAATTGCTGTCGACCGGTAAACGACCCTTACCGTTCCTAATACTCAATATAATATTGCTTACAAATGCAAATAAAGTTGTTATGAAACTTACTTCTTCCAATGAAAGTGGATTTGCTTTCATTTTTGTTTCCAAATTGTGGTACCTCTCTGAAACAAGAGATGTTAGAAAATTATATTGCAGCTGCGATTTGAATAAGTACACAAAAATCGACAAAGGTACACACGATGGCTTTGAATATTCATTTAGTTGGAGGCACAGTTTTTTCAGGAATCAGGAACAGAACTATGGAAGGGTGGATCCTTTAAAAGCATAAAGTACTTTCGTGAAGAAACGAATAATAAGTTTCTTGCGCGATCGATCTTTTTTGTTTATTCACAGTCTAACACGTCGGTAAGTGAATTACTTACCGTTCAGACGTCGGTAAGTAAATTACTTACCGTCGTCTTAGCCCTACATACATTTAAGTCGTCCTAAATAATATACTACTTCATTCATTACACAAAAGGAACAAGGTTAATTCATATTTTTTTAATGAACCGAACGGAACAATATAAACAGTAATAAATAACAATTTCACCAAAATTCAAATTATATTTTAAACTGATCGAGAAATATAAATGTCACCCTTGACATTTCGTTCATTTCGAAGAAATTAGAATTATTTTATTCGAAATTTGATACGATCGTGCAAAAATGGTATAAGCATCTCGAACGTTAAGGGTAATACATATCTCCAGCAAAATTGGAGGCTTCACTACGCTCAACAACCATTATCGTTCTTAATACTTAATTAACTATTATAGGCCAGCATCCCTCTCTAAAAACAGCATTTGCTGAAATATTTGAAAGACAATATGCAGAGCCGTGGATCTCCATTCTGCGAATTGCTGAATCTTGCCCGGGTCATTGCCAAAGATTACAGATTATTCTGTAATCTTTGCCATCGCACTTGACGATGCTTTGGAGGGTATAGGTAATAAGGGATTATTGCTAAGCCTTATAAAATATCGGAAGAGCGGAGAGTGCTGCTTTGACGTTTTAAATAAAAAGTTGATCTAAGGCGGCAAAGATCTTTCTACTTGAATTACATTAGGTTTTACCAGAAATAATGAAAAATTTGGGAAAAAAGTAAGAGTTTGTGATAGGCAAAGAAAAATAATACCAAAATATTGACAGACAGGAATACTGTTATACATTGAGCTTAGCCCTATAAGTATACAAAAGTATGGATGAGATATTAAAAAGACATGTAAAACTGGATGGAGCACAAAGTGGTTTTTAGGTTGAAAAAAGTGTACACGAGTACATATTCATAGTTAAGCAATTCATGGATAAAACACAAATGGAAAAAAAGATATACTTCACATCTATAGACATTTTGAAAGCTCTTGTTAGAATTGAAAGCAGGAAATCTGGGACATACTAGAAGAAAGGTAAGTTGATATTAACAGGGATTAAGGTAAGGTAAAGACCAGTTAATACAAATAAATGTGCATTTGCTAACGATATTTTTTTTTCTAAGGAGCCGTCCCTTCGCCGGTACCACCTCAGCCTTCCGGGCTTATTGTGAATACTCCTAGTGTTCTGACTACAACCTATTCAGCAAATCCGCTCCCAGTATTAGGTCATACAGGTTCTTTGCTGGTTGGTTGTAGAAGTCTGGAGTCATTTGGGTTCTGCCATACAGTTTTTGCCTTCAGTGGTCCAGCGACTCACAGTTGCATAGTATATTCAGAGCTGTTTCGGTATCCTTTTTGCATCTTCTGCATGTAAGGTCTCCGTTATACAGCCCTATTTTGTTTAGGTGCTCCTTTGTGGGAAAGTGTCCCGTAAGTAGCCCCGTTATGGTGCGTAGTTTGTTCCTGCTCATTGAGAGCAGTTCTTTCGCTACTTTTTCTGATGGTTCTCTTATGAATTTCTTCCCATTTATTTGCCTGGTCGTATTCTTTCAGTGTTTATTGTGTTGTCCTTCCAACCACCCTTTTAACCATGACCTCGTTAAGCATCTGGGGATGCCAACAGCAGGTTCGGGTCCGTTCATCAGAGTTGACGATCCTACTCTTGCGAGTTCGTCAGCTTTTTCATTGCCTGCGATTCCTTTATGACCTTGGACCCACTCCAGTGTTACACTGTTCCGAGTCGCCAGTCTTCTAAGTTCTTCGCCGCATTCCCATACTAGCCGAGATGTCACCCTATAGCTCTGAAATGCTTTAAGGGCAGCTTGACCGTCACTGTAGATCCTGATCTTCCTGTTGTTGTAGGCTCTCATATTATTTGCCCTTGCACATGCAAGTATTGCATAGACCTATGCTTGAAATACAGGGGCGTATTTTCCTAGTGAGACGATTCCTTCATATTTGCTCGTCTTGCTGTATATGCCCGCTCCGGTGCCGAGTTCATTTTTTGATCCGTCTGTATACCAGATCAGTTCATTCGCTCTACTAAGTGGTGGTGCGTTCTCTTCCTTAAGCTCCTTTCGATCTTTGATGACAATCTCGAAGTTATTGCGAATGATATATCTGGTGGTCATGTCATTTAAAAATGTCATCATCCACATGCCTTATCTCTGTGTGTCCTCTCCCATGTGCCACGTTATGGTCTGATGCTTTTTCCAGTCGGGTTAGTGCTGCCCTTGCTTTGCACATTATGACACAATGTAGCGGAGGAAGGTCTAGTATTGTCTCCAGCACCGCTGTAGGAGTAGAGTAGTCCTCATTACCCCTGTAATGCCAATGCATGCAAGTCTTTGGACCTTGCTTAGTTTTAGCATAGCAGAGGATTGTCTGATCTTTGGCCACTATACCAGAGATGCATATGTGATCCTGGGAATGACAACTTGCTAACGATATAGTATCGCCAGTACAGAGAAAAGGCATGTGGTATGTTAAAATGGATGGAACAAGGATAAATGCAAAAAAATCAAAAATAATGATAATAGAAAAAAATCCTGTGTAAAGCCTGAAATCTAATACGAAAGCAAACAAAATAATTCCCATCATTTTAATTTTGTTGTAGCACCAACTCTGTTCTCATTTGTGTTTACTAATGCTGAAATACCTAATACGCATTTTTAATATGGGCTAGCCAATGGTAATGCCTTAGAGACCAGACTTATGTATTCCCTGCGTTAACCAAATAGCCGGTTACCGTGTCCTTGCACGGAGAACTCAATAAAGTATTGCTGGTCTGGGTCCCTGGCCACACTGGCATGGAAGGAAATGAGAAGGCGGACTCTCTGGCAAGGGAGGGTGCCGCACGTGTTTCTATCGGACCAGAACCTACTATTGCCATCGCAATATATTTTGCCAAACAAACACTAAATACCTGGACAACAAGAAGAGCTTTAGACTTCTGACATAATCTACCAGGATTGGTTCATTCAAAGGCTTTTATACATCCTTCGAAGAATGTCTCCAAACAAATGTTAGACTATAGCAGGCATGACTTACGTTGTCTAAAAGGCCTTTTAACAGGCCACTGTCATCTGAATCATCATAAATATGCTAAAATTTGGACTGTCGGAAGATCCGACTTGCCGTCTTTGTTTGGAAGATAATGAAACAGCAGAGCATATAATTTGTGCCTGCCCCTCCGCGGCTCGAATCAGGTATCTGATGTTTGACAGGGTCTCTTTCTCGCCCTCGGACCTGAAATATCATTCACCAAATAAACTAATCGGCTTTGTTAAGAAGTTGAATTTGTTTGGTGAAATCTGAATACGTGTGACCAACAATAGACTCTTGCGAGTCGCAGTGGAGGGCCTAATAGACCCACTCACCACACGCCTAGCCTAACATAATACCCTGCGTTAACCAAATAACCGGTTGTCGTGACCTCAAACGTTTACTAAATTGTAGCTTCGTTTACAGGAAACTGGGACTTTTGCAAAGTCGAAGAATATTATTGGACGACCTGAGCTCTTCAAATTACTGACGAACATTCAGAGACTAGGACCAGAAAAACTGCTCAACAAGTAAATGTTAGTCACAAATTAGTTTTTTACTGTTTGGATCCTCACTTTGTGGAATCTACTTACCTATATACGATCCGTATATAGGATTGGATTTAAATAAAAATTGCGATGAATGCCAATTTTTTTCTACTACCCTTTTGTTTGCAGGTGGAGGGAACTTCTCAAGACTCAAGACTTGTATATTATTATTATATTAATATTATCACATGTGTTGTATTTGTATTCCAAAGTAATACGCCTATGCTGAATATGTGACGCCTGAACGGTCACATATCCGGAAAACGTGTTCACATATCAAAATACTAGCCAAGCTCTTGGTATCACCTCAAGTAATCAAAATGTTAACCTTTGCCAAAGACTGAAACAAAAGATCGAGTCCGTATATGATCGTTAATTTAAACTCCCCAGTGAAAGTAAATCAGCAGAAATCATCCGGACGTTTGTTTGATTAATAGCAAATATAATTGGCCTTTCAAGAGAGTATATAGTGAACAGACATAGTATAATACTTCCTTTGGGGTGAGATTGTTTAATTTAATTAAATTTTCAAAAATTCAAACGTTTTTCATTTATTGGAAATGAGAATATCTTGGATTATTTGAATGAAGAAATTCTTATTTCTAACGATGAAATTAATATTTAAGGTGTGAGATAGATATCAGCAGAGATATCCACATATTTCGAACGGTGAAATTTCTTCAAGAAAGTATTAAAATTACAAGAATTAATAATGGTACTACAGGACATGTACCGAAGAGAAGAAAGAAGCATTTTTTCTTTATTACAAACGTGATTTGGTCAAAATCGCATAAAATAATCGGTGTATTATTCATTATCATAACCATACCTACCTACCTCTTAAATTTCTTTTTCGATTTTCCATACCAAAAAATAATAAAATAATCTTCATCAACAGTGAAATAAATCAAAGTAAAATGGGGAATATATAATGGTTGCGCAGCCAGTTCTGTTAAGTAATGGTTCCATCGAATTATTACGGAACCACTTAGTTTTTAAATAGCCAATTATTGATTACCATCAATCCGTGATCGTAAGTTATATGTGATACGATCTCGTTAGGCGTATATTTGTTGAAAAATTGAGTATGATTTCTAAATTTTCGTAGTAATGTACTAGATACAATCAAAAGAATTGTTACATTGTAATTGAACCGGTCTGATATTTTCCAATTAATATTCTATAGAATGTAATTAATAATACAGTCGAAAGAAGTCCTGGGAGAGCGTGTCCATGTCACTGTATAGTCAAAAGCGCTCTTATCGTGCGGGATCAAAGGTCACTAACCATATATTGTATCAAATCATAAAACACATTGAAACAATATTGTTGGTTGACGTTGAGCGCCAATGAAACACTAATCAAGTCCAATGACGTTGAAAAAATGATGTTGAATAACTGCAGGTTCTTGCCTAACTAACCAATTAACTGCTGTTTGCAACAATTGCAGTTATCTTTTGGCTTTAGTAACTCATGATTAACCTTAACCATCGATTAAAAGTGAAGTGTTTTGCGCCATTTGTGGTTAAGGTACTGGTTAGTAAATTATGTGTTAGGTGTGAGTTGGTATCTTGACATTTAGGAATAATTTGAAAAATTGCAATTTTGTTGGTAATAGTGGTGTCAAATATGACAACTATTGGATATTTATTACCCAAACGAAATGTTGGAATTTCCAATATGAGAGGAAAGAGAAAAATATCAACAAATTTCTCTCAAAATGAGAAAATAGTTTGCTTGAATTTGATAAGAAAGCATAAGCACATGATAAAATGCAAGGAATCAGGTGCGTTAAGCTGGAAGGATAAGGAACAGGCCTGGACAAAGATTGAGAGGGAGTTCAATGCTTAATTAGTTGAGAGGGAGTTCAATGCTCAATTAGATGTTTACAGATCTGTAGATGTTTAAAGACGATTTTATAAAAATTGAAAAAAACAAATCTTTTTCTGAAAATAGTTGCATCCATCCATTCAAAGTGTTTTTCCCTCTCATATCTTCTTCTTGGAATCTCAAAGTTTGGTATGTCCAAGATTTCCAGGTCATCTTCATCGTCTTCAAAATATTTCATAGAAATGGCAATTTATCTCGTAAATTCGCCTAGCACTTCAGTTGATTGTCATATTGACATAACTTTAATTAATAATAATGTATCTTGAACCCTACCTTATCTGTGGATTAGATTTAACTATTAATTATAGCTTTAACTTAAGAATAAATGTCATGGTGCAAGGAACATTCCGATTTAATTGGTAATTAAAACTTAACCACAACTTAACTAAGACCGGCGCAAATGGCTGTTAATTTGGTAGTAACCTAAGCCAGCTCGCGGGGCTTTGTTACCTTATTAATACAAAGAAAATAATTAACTTAAGCAAAACTAGTGAAAAATAGAAAAAGCAATTTTAGGGCGCCACTAATTTTCTTTCCTAAAAGAAAATTAGAGAGAAAATCAAACTTAAAGGTCAGCTAACTTTAAATCTGTTAATTGAAAATAAGAGAACTCAACGTTTCTGCAAAGTAAATAAAACTAACTGAGTAAAACAAAATGTATATAATTACAGTCATGAGATTTACATTACAAAAAAGGGTTAGTAGCGAATACAAAAAAAAAGCTTAGCACAAAAACAATTTGTTTGAAGATGAAGATGATGTTGATGATGAAGATGATGTAGAGCTGTAGCTGTCGATGTATAGGTACTACGGATTGTCTGCAGGAACCGGTATTCGGGAAACTTTTTGTTAAACAGGTACTTGTTTGTCACACAGGAATTGTGACCCAGAAACTTGTTTGTCACACAGGAACTGTGATCCAGAAAATTGTTTGTCACACAGGAACTGTGACCCAGAAACAGTAAGATATCCAAGGAACTGTTATTCTCAGGAACTGTGACCCAGGAACTGTTATTCCTAGGAACTGTGCAGTAATCCAGATACTTAAGGGATAACGCAACCGGTAACAAAAATTTCTATTCAGAGGATTACTGCACAGTTCCACTTATGCCGATTTGTCGAGAGACGATGAGAGAAGACCAGCCGGAACCTTTCTCATTCTTATTTAAAGACAGTTCAAAATTTAAAATTTTGCGGTAAAATACATCTAGAATATTGATTTTTGGTCTACTAGTTTATTAAACCACAAATCACAAAAGTGAAATAATTTATTAAATATTTGAATGAAATCTTTTTAGGGAATATATATAGACTATTCCACCAAAAATCAAAATTGTGAAGAAATTTAATGGAAAACATAGAAGATAAAAGGCTGAACGCAAAGTTCACGTTTCAACAGAGGTTACCAAAATGTGAGATTACAAAAATATACCCGGAGAAAATAGTGATGGTTGACGGCACATGGCACTCTGGTTGACGAATTTCTACTTTTTCATTAATTCTCGAAATAATCTATCAGATTAAGTACCATTTTTTTTGCTTGAAGATGCAAAATACCGGAAAATTGCTTCTTATTTTTCATATTGCCACTTTGAATTGTCAAAGTGACATAACTGACATTTAAATAAAAACTTCGTTGGTGAAAGACCTTTTAGAATCGCTGAAAACTAAATACATATTCTTTTTCAAAATTGCATAAGTCTTTCTTATTCAACTCACGGATTTTATTTGGAAGTTATAATTAAACGCAATAAAAGAAAACAAAAACGTTGAGTATGTCTTTGTTGAATCGTATGACCCGCATGATAAGACTGCATTTAACTATAGTTGAATTTTTGTAGTAACAATCGATATTTTGAATGGAAAACTAGTTATCGATACCATACCTACGTGTCAACTGTCAAAAAATATGTCAACAAAATCGAATCTGTTTACACATCTGGATCTCCTGGAGATAAGCCTTTGAATTGTTATTAACTGTTTATTTAACTCAAATCAATAGCGTGACCAATATTTTGGGAATATTTATGGAATTTTGCTGCGAATGAGAAGAGATGGCGTGGATACGAGAAGAGATGGCGTGGATACCTACTAAAAGATTGAGCGATCAATATGAGAAACAGCCTTTATTGAGCATTTCAATTAACATTCCAATCGAGCATGCTATTGAATTGGTGTTGATAAAACTTTTCTCAAAAGTCGTCGTGATCGTTAGTGAACCTCGTGTATCCCTCGAAGCACTATTTCGGTTTAAAACTAAACACGAGGAGCATCCAAAAGACGCTATTGTATGATCTTATATGTGGTAAACCTTGGTCGTCCACTTTCACGTTTCTAGCTGCTTGATATTTATGGAGTATCCATGAAATGACACTTTCACTCTCTTGGAAAACGTCCGAAGGAAACAAAACAACTAGTCAAAGGAGCAAGTAAATATTGAATATATTACAGACAAAATCCAATGTTTGTTAACCTTCGTAACTTTGGTGGAGCAGTTTATGATGAAATATAAATAAATATTGTTGGGTTTTTTAATAAACAATCCATAGTACATTATAAGAATTACTATTAGGGTAACTGTTTCCACATCATGAAATAAGTTTAGATACATTTAAGTCGACGACAAGCTTATTTTGATCTAATAGAAATGTATTCCAAGAACATCTGATACACCATCGACTTGACTTTGTATGCTAATTGTACACATGCCCTGTCATGTATTTAGATGTTACTTAGCGAATGGTTGCACTAAAATCGTGTACTATTGTTCTAAAATAAATTATGTTCTGACTTGCATCCCTGATCGCTGGAACCGTGGGTGTTTATGGGCTTATTGTACTAGAGAACGAGATTAGGACAAAAAAAATGTGTCGGAAAAAGTGCCAGTTCATTTGTGACTCGGTTGTTTCTTTTGCGGTTTGATGATTAAAGACATGACGGCTGCCAGTTTATAATATCAAAACAGTGAGCATTTGAAGCGATGAAGTACGTGGGCTCTTTATTGTGCAAATATTGAAAATAAACATTTTTCTTTTTTGTAGACAGGGTTGTTGAGAAGATGATGGAAAGTTCAAGTTCAAAAATGTTGAATATCTCCATTTTTTCCAAAGTTTTTGGCACTAACAAAGCCAACAGGCCAGCTATATATTTTTTAAACTTAACAACCACATTTTTTTAAAGACGAAAATTAGGGCAGTTTATACTATACTGTATCTAATCTCAAGTGCTTTCGAGATTTTTAAGATGTAATTTAAAATTTCAATTATTTTAGTCTTATAATTGCGTAGACCGTGTTACTTACTCTTTTATTTTAGCAGACTTATGCTTCTGGAATGGAAATATAATGGTATGAAGATTCAACTCAAGTGCTTGGTCTGTTGAGCACAACCCAATCGGAGAAATTAATGAAAAAAGAGTACCTACGTGGTTTTGAAGAGTGATGGAAGTTTAATGTATTTTGTGACGGCAACAACTCTGTCACATTCACCATGTATTAAAAGTAAATTCAGAATTCCAAAAGAGCCATTTTTATCATCATACGATGCGATTAACTTCAAATATTTACAATTAATACTATTTAATAATGGTAGGTGAATACTGAAATAATAGTATATTAAGTATTAAGAACGGTAAGGGTTGTTTACCGGTCGACAGCGATGTTTGGAGGCTGAGAGTAGCGAAGCCTTCAATTTTGCTGGAGACCGGTATTACCCTCAACGTTCGAGATGCTTATACCATTTTTTGCGCGATCGTATTGAAATATTCGAATTTCGGATGAAATAATTTAAATCTCTTTGGATTGAACGAAATGTCAAAACTGACATTTATACCTCTCGATCAGTTTAAAATATAATTTGCATTTTGGTGGAATTGTTTTTTATTTATTACTTTTTATACTGTTCTGTTCGGTTCTATTCATTAAAAGAATATAAATCTTCTTATTTTTTTGTTCCTTTTGTGTAATGAATAAAGTAATATATTATTTAGGACCATTTACATGTTTGTAGGGCTAAGACGTCGGTAAGTAATTTACTTACCGACGTCTGAACGGTAAGTAAATCACTACTTACCGACGTGTTAGACTTAGAAACCAGTGAACACAACCTACCGTCCTGACAACCGATGCTGTAAATAAGCAAAAAAGATCGATCGCACAAAAAATAATACACTGAAATGATTAATATTTTTAAATACAGGTTATCTCAAAATCGCTTAAGAAATAAAGTGAACATAAACTGTACTTATTTTTGACAGAATTTAGTAAAAGAAAGTTTTTGGAAAATATTTTTCAAATAACGGAGATCGTTCACTAAGAAGCAACAACTACTTCTCTGGCTATACGCCACGACAGACATTGAATTACACTTCTAAGTCATACAGATATACCAACCCCGTTTCCGATAAAGAATTTGAGAAAAAATCATCTTTGCGAATGTGAGGACAGTTCATGTAACAGGATTATATTATTTATGTGGGATGTGCTTTCATTGTGTGTATATATTCCATTCAATTGAAATATTAAATAATAACCTACCTGCACTTTGCCATATAATATCAAATGGAATTTATATTTGGATTGCGGTGATAGAGATAATGATTTATTATTATTAATTATTGTTCATTGCAGAACATGATAATAATATAAATATATTAGTTTTATCAAACACCCTTTTGAGACTTTTCATTCTAATACAAATTGCAAACTTAGTGTGGACAAGTCCCTTATACAATACAGGGAGATCGAAAAGTCTGGGAACACCTGAATAAGTTGTTTAATATGGTAAAGTCAAACCAGGTCTATATGTGAATTTAATTTTCTATAATTTCGGTTAAGCATGTCCGAAGTTGAATTATGACGTTTTTACTTCCCTCACCCAACTGCTTACTGGTAATGTAGTAATAGGATAAACATTTTTAAAACGTTTTAGTGTTAACGTAAGTTAAGATAAACGTATTCATGATGGAGCCAACTATGTAGGATTCAACAACCGGATTTAAAAGGTCTTCGCGTTGTAATTTTTGTAACTAACCGTTTTTAAATGGGACATACGCGATATTTGGATAATGATGTTCCTAGTTTTTTTAGTGCCAATACTGTTCGGAAAATTGCTCCATAAAGTGAATATAAAAGATCGAAAGAAGTTGAATAACGTTAACCAAACCTCAAAAGTTTATTTCTTTTAACGAGCGTTCAACTCAAATTGAGCCGGGCGATCAAATACACTGCCCCCTATTATATGTTTCCAGAACTAGCTATACAAAAATACAGATTAACACGGCAAATGACAGTTGACAAGACAACTGAACGACATAGAGCGCAGATAAGAGCGCTCCAAACGCGTTTGTAGAACACGTTTAGCTTTCAGGTATAAATCTAGTTGTTTAACAGACCAACGTTGAAATTTAGTATATTTTTCGGTTATCTGATACCAAAGTCACGCTCGCATCTATTATACAGTGCTATTCAAAAGTCCCCTCCCCCTCTCGTATCTTTTGAACAGCTACACTTACATTAATAAAATTTGGAAGGTGAAAATAAAGTGTTGTAAACTTCTCTACGAATGGTAACAGGTGACGTGATAGTAATAGATGACGTCACAGTGCCACTCTGGCCTATAATTTTAAATAGGACCTTATGGCAAATGATATCTCGTTTGAAAGGCACTGACATTGGCTAGATAGCCATATTAATTTTGTTTGGGTTTAAACTAATTTTGATGGATAAATTTAATAAATACCAAAATTATTAAAATTATTTTTTTAAATTTAATTGATCAAATATCAACAATGGATTCTTATAGCAGCTGTTCGAAATTTGCTCTGTCTACTTCCTGACAGTAATACATCCTATTAGTAAACTCTTGTCGGACAACCTGTTGAGATCAAAAGAATGCATAAGTCAAAGTGAAACTGCGCTAAGAATTTTAACAGGGATCCTAACGGGACATTGTCGCCTGAATGGACACCTGAAAAAGCTCAAAATAGTGGACGAAGGAGAATGCAGATTTTGTGGAATGGAAGAAGAAAGCTCCATCCACATACTTTCCAACTGCACAGCACTTCAGAATCCTAGAGCACAGCACCTAGGAGATTACTGGATAGAAGAGGAACATTTGCCTAAGTTGAAGCCTGCAGACATCCTAAAATTCCTCCGGGAAATAGGACTAAAGGAACTACTAGTTTCTGAGACTCTCCTCAGAAACTGAGTAGAAGTAAAGGTCGATTCAAACACATCAGTCCCGTCACGTCACAGTTCTGGTGCCGAACCGAACAATCCGACATAAAAAAGATTCTTTAATAGAAATATCCGGCGGCGTTCACATTTATCCGTTGCCGAACAGTTTCCAAGCAATAAGGCTTCGACCCGCTTCTGTGACGGAACGGTACCGGTTCGGCGTCGCAACTGTGACGTGACTGATGTGTTTGAATCGACCTTAAGGGGGCACAATAGATCTTTTAGGTCTCAGTGAATGTCACCCCAAAACACACACATACATACATACATACAACGATCAATTAAAGTTCAAAGTTGGATTTATTCGTTGAATAAACTTTTATTTATAATTTGCCATCGTAATTAATACAATAAATAAAGTACAATATAATAAAGATAATATGAGATTGAAAATAGAAGTAGCACCCGGTGTATATAGGTTAGTAGAATTTATATTTTATTAGAATATATAATATAAGAAACAAAATGGAATGTGGTAATACCCCGCTGTTTATAACTCTGCGTGATGCAATTTACGAATATTTTTGTTATATATATGTTTTTTCCGTAAATTAGCACGGACCATTAGGCTTAACGCTTGTTTAAACATGCTGCTTGATTTAGTATCATGTATTATTCCATGCAAACTAAACATTAAATTGATAAAGAAAATTCAATTTTACCATTTATCAGGTGTGAATCGTTAAAGTATGGGTTAATTCGAATAAGAAGTATGAATTTATCAATTTCATTAGTTATAAATAATATATATTCCAGTGATTGTAGAAAAAATCTTATATGTATTGCGAGCTAAAAGTGGAATTATTGTTCTCAAGCAATTAACGCTCTCTGCTTCGCGTCGAGCGTTAACCCTTGCTTTCGAACAATAATTCCTCAATTTCCGCTCTTAATAGATAAATAACTATTGTAGTATCGGTTGTTATGGGCAACGAGCGTTTTGCAACTTTTTACGCTCGGCGAGCGTAAAGTAACTCTCCTCCAGAAACGTCAACTTTTCGTTGTAAATGGCAAGCGAAAAAGCCTACTTTTCAATGTGATTGTAGAAAAAGACAATTTTGACATGAAAACCAGGCAACAAGCTTCGAATTGATGCAACCGAAAAAGCACGTCAAAATCGCGTCAAATGCGACGAAGAATACTACTTCCCATCAACGTTCTGTAGTACTAGACTCAGCTGGAGATATAGTTGTGAATAGTTTTTAAAAACGTTGGATGTCGATCTTTGGACTTCGGCATTAGATTATGTACCTGGTAAACTATGATCTTTGGCGTCACTGCTTTCGAGAATATCAAGGTTGGTCCATATTTGGGCCGGAACTTTCTATTTTCTTTTATAGTTCCCGCTCAAGTCATGCTGGTTCAATACCTTGAGTAGCTCTAGTGTGTGAAAAAGTTACCAGTGGTTACTTCTCGTCCAGAATTATTATAAGGATCTGTCAGGGATCTGCTGGTTTCACAACTTGACCCTATGGAGAATATTCATCGGTAAATGATGCCATTGGACGAAGGTGATAGGCAAAAGTATTATGTGTGCTGATTCAAGTTGCTCTAGTCTTTAAATTATGTATGAGTTCTTTAGACATAAATTCCAGTGTCGGGTCGGAAGTGAAGGTGTACCAAATAATCGTTCCAGCAATTTGTCATGAAATTATGAGGCATTTGTTAATGTCCTTCTAGTACTTTTCTTGTTGAATTTTACATGAAACGTTCCACATTGTCTTCTCTCTTGCATCTTTATATTCAGTCCCGTCTTTCATTCTCATATTGACTGCCGAATCTTTTAGTATCATGCCAATTCTCCTATGCTTCAGCATCATTGTGTCAAAAATATTTCCGTCCATTTAACATTTTCAAAAGATATCAATTTATTATAAAATATCTGAGATATCTTTGTATTTGCTTCTATTTGAAATTTGCATTCAACAATCTTTATTTAACGTAATCGCGGTTTAATTAATTTACATGGAAAAGTATAGACAAAAGTATATTCAATAAGGTAGTGTGTCCCTCAAAGTAGATTGGTTGGTTGTTCGATGTATCAACAGTTAAGGACACATAATAACGAAAAAAATTGATCTTATGATTGCTACACAGCTAACTAGAAATTCTCCCATGCTTAACATTTCTAAGATCATTTTAGGTAAATTTTTATCTGATATTCTTACCTCATAACAGTGTTACATTCAATATAATAAAGTAGTAAATAAACTTGAAAAATTATACACTTCACACTTGAATAACTTGACTAAAGCATACAATTTAGACATAATGAACATATAATTTTGAACAGATTGCATATGAGATTTTTCATTTGAATAACGAACCTAAAATACCTACCGATATAAACCTGACCTTGGTTTTCGAAAATATAGTGTATTATTTGCTACGTAGATCAGCAAGTATTATAATCCACTTAAACCATTTGTTATATTCTAAATTGTGTAGTTGCAACACTTTGTGGATTTCACAGTATTTTGTTTACATATTTTAACACGTCTTTGGTTACGAAATTGTTTCTTAGTGCCTCGATGTCCTCAGGCTATTCTTTGGTGCAAGTGTTGAGAAAGTTTTTGAAGAATTACAAACGAAGTTATTCATTGAACTGACATTTATAGAACAATTTATATTATGCAGGTTGTGGAAAATAAATGCTTAATAAATAAACATTGAAAGTGCTTGTTACAAAAACAAAGTTATACAAAAGGTAGTTTCTTAGCAACCAGTGATGAAAAGTGATTAATAATAGATAATTACGTCTGAAAAATCATAGTGATAGTATATTACACACCGAGATGGGAAGAGTTTCATTACTGTCGAGAGATTAGTTATACTAAACGCGAAGCGTCAAGATTAGCTATTATCTCGAGACAGGAATGAAACTTACTACCGAGGTTTGTATTTTATTTACAACCATCATATCCCGATCAAAATTGATAAATCTTTGTTTCGTTCTGAACACACCTAAAATATTACATTTGACAACTACTGTCACCAATATAAATAAATGTCAGATAAAGTTGGATGGATATTAAGTTTGCGAATGATAAATCAAGAAAAATGTCCTCCGATGAAGAATTGATGGATTCTACCCCTCCAGAAATAGGTATTATAATATTAAATTTATCAATGTGTTATATTTTTAAATATAAAGAATATTCATCTTCTTTTTTTTCGGGCTGAGATGGCAAACTCATGTTCGAATGGGTCCTAACCAGTACACAGACAGTGTTGGACTCATCCCCAACGGAATGCCTACCAACCAAACCCACCTCAAGCTCGCCGTTACTCCCGCCTCAGAATCACTACCCTAGCATACTTCAAGGCAGGCGGCGGTCCATCACACACTCTCCGTCATCTACTCCCTTCTCTTAATCCTACCTCTCACATGCCTTCTCTTTCACAATCATGCTTTCCACTAGATTCATCCGTAACACCCTCCATCTATCCTCTACATTTTTTTCCCGCAGTTTGCTTTCTCCTTCCTCCTACTTGCTCAGACTCGTCCCCTCTGAGGGGTCCAGAGGGTACCTCCCATTCTTTCCATCTCCGTCTACATCTACTCCCTTCCGTCCCCTTCTACAATCTGCCTCCCCTGGCTTGCGTCCCCTTTCCCCGCTTACCCTACAAAGAAATGCTTGCCGACAGTCTTTGGCCATGTGCCCCACGCTCTTACATGGCCAGCATTCCCTAATCTTCTCCACTCTCCTTGTCTTACATCCCGCTACCTGGTGGCCCTTCATTCCACATCCAAAACATCTGCCCTCCCCTCTCCCCTCTATAATATTCACCATATTCAGGTCCAGCTTAATCTTCCGTTCTGCTAGTATTCTTTCTCACATTCCATCCTCACCACCGCCATTTTCATGCCGTTCCTCTCTCTCACCACTTTCATCACCCTTGTCCCTTCCCCAATCAATTCCTCTATTTTCTTCCTCACTATTTCATCTTCTTCTGTATGTTCCTTGTGGTATAATATTCATTCTTTTTTTAATTTCTTGGGAAATTAAACCACAATATTTTTCTGTTGTGTCAGTTAGGGATAAAAATTCATTTCTACTTATTTTTTCTTGACAACGGTAGCTGGAACGCTACCGAAACGTTGGAATAAAGAATTTAAGAATATTGTGGTTTAATTTTCCAAGAAATTAAAAAAAGAATACTTCATCTTTACTCCACGGATCTATCCCCACCATCTTAATGGTGTTTGTTGTCCTTCATGCTTCCACCCTCTCCACATCTCTCAGAATTTCTCTGACCTCAAACCCTTTCTTTGCCTCTATTACCACCTCCCTGTTCCTTGAGACTCTAAGTCTATCCACCCACTTTCCTTCCATCTCTCTTAAACCCTTCTTAATCCTTTCATTCCCCTCCTGATTGACTTCTCCAATGTCCTTCAGGATTACCGCCTAATTCCTGACTTCCTTCTCCCTATCTGTATAAATTGCCACCTTCGCCCCATCTGCTCTCACCCACGCGATCATCTTCCTCAGCACCTCCATCTCCACATGCTCAAGCCTGTGTATCCCAACGCTGATCTTGCTCCCCACTTCCTCAAACAGTCGACTTATCATATCAAACACCTTCTTCTTATCCCTACAATCACCCTCCATCCGACATATCAACTCCTCCGCGTTCACCCTTGTACCTTTTCTCTCCGTAGTGCGTACCTCCTTAACCCACTCCATTTCCTCTCCTTTTTCAACTGGCATCGGGTACCTATCCCTAAACATCTTCTGTATCCCCTTTTCCATTCCACTGTCTTCCTTAGTCACCCATACCACTTTTATCTTTTCATCCCCTAACATTGGATTTCCCACCTCCACCTCTATTGCCTCCCTCTTTTTATCCTCCCAGTCCTTATCTCTAATCTCCTTCCATCCATCCCAGTCTATTTTCCCCTCCTCCCATCGTGTTTGCATTCTCTCCTCCCTACCTTCCCCTCTCCTCAACCTCTCTAATTCCCTGACCCACTCCTCAGCCACTGACTTCTCCTCTTCCAGCCTTCTCACCCTGTTCTCCAGTCGTCTTAACATCTCCTTCAATCTCTCTACACTCTCCCTCTCTTCCTATTTTCCACTCTTCACTTCCTCCCTTCCTTTCTTCTTCTGTTTCCTCTTCTGCTCCTTATTCTCCAGAGGCGATACCTCCTTCCTTTTCACCCCTGTATGGCTCTACTCACTTGTCTCTCACGCCTTATCGGGTGTTCGTTTCACCACCATCGATTTCCCAAAAATTTCATTTCCTTCTCTCTCTTCCTCCACTGCTTCCTGTTCCGCTTTTCTTGCATACTCCATACTACATCCCACAAGTAGCTAGGGAATTGAATATCCACCACAACACAGCCCCGCTTGTGGTAGTAAGGCTGGGTACTCCGGGAGGTCACCAGGTATCCCGGAGGCACCGTTACTGACTGACTTTCCATTGTAACGGTTGGTAACAACGTAGATTACGGATTGTTTTATCAAGGTTTACTCCTCTAGGCTTTTTGTCACAGTTGCCTCCGGACGCAGTGGCCTCCGCCGCCTACAATCACACAACATAGCTGCCTCCCCTAATGCTGCTGTTGTTTTTTATCGAGGTTTACTACTCTATTCGCTTTAATCCGCGAGCAACTATTCGGGTTCCCATACTTGAGCCTTATTTATTGCTATACTAGACGCCAAGCGTCAAGGTTAGCTATTATCTCGAGACAGGAATGAAACTTACTACCGAGGTTTGTATTTTATTTACAACCATCATATCCCGATCAAAATTGATAAATCTTTGTTTCGTTTTGAACACACCTAAAATATTACATTTGACAACTACTGTCACCAATATAAATAAATGTCAGATAAAGTCGGATGGATATTGAGTTCGCGAATAATAAATCAAGAAAAATGTCCTTCGATGAAGAATTGATGGATTGTACCCCTCCAGAAATAGGTATTATAATATTTATCAATGTGTTATATTTTTAAATATAAAGAATATTCATCTAAAATAGATAACAATCACATTATTTTAGAGGGTGAGAAGTGAGGGCGGGAAGTAGAGGTGTGTAATATGACACTTTCTAACTTTCAATTACGTTAGTAATGACAGCATTACATATATGGTTGTGAATAAATGTTTCAATTTTCAATTTGAAAAGTCTGTAAAAGTATTGTGTGAGAAAAACCTTCAATTTGCAAATGAACGAATATAACTGAAGTTTTACCAAATTGATATTCGTAAGGAGAAATTATGAATACGGAATTATTCAGAAAAATACGGTGCTTATTGTATATCTTCACAGTTTAAAAGTGCGAGTAATTCTTATTCTATCAGTTACAAAAAGGAGAAATATCATCACTAAAAAAATATATAACAACAAGGGGGTGCCGATATCGATTCAAAGAATTGAATAATATTTTTGGCGAACTGCATCGCTGAAAATTGGATGATGTAACACCAAAGGGTGTCAAAAACAAGTCCTCTTTGGTTGTCTAATGTAATCTCCAAAAAGGGTCATTACTGTAGCAAAAGTGCTTCTGGTGTATTCTTAATAACTTTCTTCTCTATGGGAAGTTACCATTCCTGAATATAGCACATCAATTACCTGATATGGTAAATATATACCGCCAAAGAGAAAGAAAAGCTTTGAATAAAATCATATTAACAAAATACACACAACCTAGTTCTATATATACTGATGCCTAAAAAAATTAAACAGAAGTAGACTGCTCTCTTACAACTTACAACGTCTCATTCTCTTATCAACGGCAAAGGGAGAGGTGGAGATAGAAAGAAAGGCGGAGAGGATGTGTAGGAAGATTGTGGAGAAAATAGAGCGGTGTGGACTGGAAGTGGCTGAGGATAAGACGGTGGGGCTGCTGGGGAAGGGGCGGAGCAAGGTAAGGGAAGTGGGGGTGATGGTGAGGGGAAAGAAAATTCGGATGGAGGAAGCGGTGAAGTATCTGGGGGTGTTGTTGGATAGCCAATTATCCTTCAAAACCCATATGCTGAAGGCTGCAGAGAAGGCAAAAGTAAGGGCAGGAAGAGGATGATAATTGGTAGGACGGTAGAGCAGAGTATGCTGTATGGCGCGGAAGAGTGGGGTGAGAAAGCAGGGGTGAATGCGAGGGTTAGACCACTCCTGCGAGTGCAGAGAGGAATACTTCTGAGGGTGGTGCAGGCGTACAGGACAGTGGGTGGACTGGCAGCAGCAGTGCTGTCACGGTCCTATAAATTGGACTTGATGGCTAGAGCCAGACAGAAACGCTACTTCTTGACGCAGGTGCTCACAGGGCATGGGTCGAGAGTAGGTTACCTCCACAAGATTGGGAGAAGAGAAGCTGGAGTGTACGAGAGATGTGAAGTGGAGGATGATGTGGGACATGTGTTTAGATGTTGGAAGAATGAGGAAGTTTTGAAGGAGTTAGAAAATAAACTGGGAGAGGCGGTGTATTGGGAAAATATGGTGGAAAATATGGATGGAGATAAGTGGCGTAGTAGAGAGCATGATTAGGGGAAGAGAAGGACTCGCTATGGCATGAGAGAGGTAGGAGTGATGGAGGTGAAGGAAGAAGATGATTGAGAGTATGTGAGGTACGAACTTTGCCACCCTGTACCTTTTTTATCATCAATATTTTATTGAAGGAAGTTGCGTCAGATTGTTATATTTTCAGGCCAAGAATCTTCCATTTCACTTTGGTCCATTACTTACTGACCACCCTGTATAAAAATATGACTTTACTGTTATTGTTTATACCAACCGTTTTGCGCAAAGGCATTAGTAACCAAACAGTCAAAGATGGTATGCCCTACCATCTCATCTTCCTGTTCAGAGCCTCGACATAAGGATGTGTCTGATGGCCTCATTCTATGAAGATGTTTGTTCAGTACAGTTCTTCAATTACTACGTTAAAGCTGACAAATGACCAATGAATGTAAAATATTTCATTTTAGTACTTGACAGCTGCCAACTAGCTGCGAAATTAACGGAAAAACCTAAGTGTTTTAATATGAAATTTTTGAATTGTAAAACTCAGAATCTGCCAAAATTTGAAATAGGTATAAAAAGTTGTTTTCTTATTTCTCCGAGACTGGAATCGTAATCAGCGGCTAGCAAAACCCTCACCTATCAATTTTGGTGAAAATTGATTCTCTATTAATTCAATTTGTTTAATAATCGTTTATTTATTGTTTATAACTAATTACGGGTTAATTATCACGCAACTAAACTTGTATTATCGAGCAATCAACAACTTTTTTAACATAGTCTATAACAAAACTGCGTCAAACCTTGTGAATTTTCCATTTAAAGTATTATGAATGGTACAATTTCTTCATCATTCCGTCAACCATTGAAATTATTATATGAATATTGTTATGGATGTTAATTATGGGCAGAAATTTCATGACTTGATAATCATTCAATTACGTGGGTCTGAATGGATTGATCAGCAATATTTTATTTGAATATTTAAACGAATTAATTACCATAGCATTAAGAGATTAATGGCAAGGTTAGTATTGATCCCAATCCTTAGTGTTTCTATCAGAATATTGGTACAATAATTACTTGAGGGGATAATAATTATAGTTGTTTGAAATTGTTTAACATTAACTTAACATAAAGTAATCAAAATTGCTATTTTATTATGTTATGTGTCTTTTAATTAGGTGCGTTTGTGAGAAATCGCATACAATTCTTAAATACTATTCAATGCTTTTAAATAGGGTTAGTCTGAAATAATGTGCATTTTCATAAAACATATTATCTGAAGATTGTTAAAAGTTTCTTAATCAGATAATTTATTGCTGGATGGTTGGATTTTATTTCGTAATTTTAGATTTTCCTTTTTGGATGCCAGGAGCACTGCATTCTGATGACTTATTGTACTTATTGTACTCCCAGTAAATACTCCACCTTTTCAATTATTTTCGTACCTTCGACTAGACGGTATAGGTACACTGGATGTGTGCCATCTGTTCCACGCCTCTCTGAAAATTGTTTGTACCCTCGAGTTTCCATGGCAAAAAGTTTGCAGCTCAGATCCCCCTTATCAAGCCCATTTTTATGCAGGTGCTATTTTGCCGGAGCATTACTTTTCAGATAACCTGTTATTATTCTCAGCTAACTCCTACTAATATTTAGAAGTTCTTCGGCCTGTTTAACACTTATGTCACCTATAGGTAAAGGACTTACTATGTACCTGCTTTTTAGGGCTCTTTCACTGTAGTCTATGTTGGCTTTGTTCTCATTTTGGTGTTTGTGCTCGAGTAACTATTTCCCGGTTTCCGAGGACTCGTGCTGGTCCAACATACGTAGTAGCTGAACCTCTTCTTGCGAGTTCATCAGCCTGTTAATTTCCAGAAATATCTTAAATCCCGGCACTTGAATGTGGTCTGTCAGTTCATCTATTCCTTTCTGACATTCTTCTACCAGATACCATGCGACTGTTCAATGTCGCAAAAGCTGTCTTTAATATGTATCAGTCCTGTATTTGCTAATTCTGACACATTGTAGGATATAATAAATCCGCGATTAAGATATAGAGGTATGTTTTTCTGGTACAAGGGGACATCTTGTGCTCTTCATGTCACTATACACTCCTCTTCTTGTCCCTTTCCCAGTCTTTGACCCATCTGTACACCAGGTCTTCGTTTGATTACTTTCTTGTACAACTTACTTCACTTATTTATATCTTCAGTTTTTTATTTATGCCGTTTCATTCAATTCAGCTGCATTTTTCATTCAATTCAGCCGCATTTTCACCACTTCATTTCATGTTTTCCTTGGCTCTCCAGTAGGGCATACTCCTCTGGTAGTATTGCTTCTTTTATTTCCTTTGTAAGTCTAACTTCCAAACGACGAACATATCCCAATCATCCCAATTGTGTGTCTCTTCAATTTGTCCCTGTATATCGTTGATATGTAACTGCTAGTTTTATTTTTTATTTCATCCATTCTTGTTTTTTTCAATATTTCACCCAGAACTGCAATATCTATTGAATTCACTCTTGTTGCATTTATGTTTATCAGTTGTCCACGTTTTACTGCTGTGTACTAAAGAAGGCATGACGATTTGTTTAATATCTTGTCTGCATTTTCAACTCTTTAGTCTATTTCATTATTTCTATTCAATCCAAAACCTTCATTAATTAAAGTGAAATCAATACCAATATTATTTGCTCATTTAAATTCGTTTGCAGTAGGTGTTTCCAATGTAGAATATCGATCTCCATACAATATCGAATTCTCAAATCAACGTACAAGGCACATCAATCGAAGTAGTGATCCTCATCGCCGCATTTAACAAAATGGCAGCCATAATGCAAGTCACTGGATGTTTCTGGTGAATTTATTGGGAACACCGGCGATGCAAATGCATTCAAGGACTTTTTGTCGGTTAGAGAAGAGTTTATGCGCGACAAATTTTATCGAAGGCGGCTGCGAATAGGCGAAGCTTGATTGATACATTGATGGCTAGTTTCCAATCTAACAACTTTTTTCAGTCTAATCGTACTATCAGAGTACTATGATATAGTCTGGCCGCTCTTAGTTTACCACTTTCGGATTAAAAAGTTATATCGATAAGGTGGTCTGTTTATCGGAAATTTTGAGAGAATAAGATAGAGAGAGAAATTATGGACCATGTACTTACGAACGTAATTTCTTAATAAATAATGTATAATTAAAACAGTGACTTACGGACAAAACTAAAGCATTGTGAACTGTATAATTTAGAAGGAAATTATTTTTTCCTAGAGCGCAATCTGTGCGCTTCAAGAATCAAAACTCCTCTCTAAACTAAGTAACAAAAATTAAACTTTTGCTTTTAATATTTTGTATCATTTAAGAAAGATCATGTCGATAGCTTACTTCGTTTTTGAGATAATATGGCGCTGAATGTATACAAAAAAACTGTATGAATCACAAAAAAGGTCGTAATTTTTGTTATCATAGGTAGAATGAAGTAACTTATATATCTGGTCAGGGGGTCTATTCTCAAACAGTGAGATTTTTTGTCGCATGCGAGATTATACTTTTGTCAATCAAGGATGTACACAAAAAAGTAAAATCTCGCATGCGACAAAAAATGTCACTGTTTGAGAATAGACCCCCTGGTCTCATCTACCTGTACTTTAATAAAAAAATGGCACAATTTTAGGTGATTTCAGTAGTAATACCCCTAGGGTCTTGACAATACCGAGATAATTTTGTCATAGAAAATGCTGAAAGCGTGTTGCTTGATAATAGCCCAAGGCCGCAGGTCGAGGAGTATTCGATAAGATAATTTTTTACTTCGTGGATATCAAAAAATTGATGGTCAATCTGACGTTTAATAATTTTCACCACAAAATTTTATTAGTTTTAATCAAACAAATAGTATTCATTTTTAATAAAAACTACAGTTGTGAAAATTACAATTGGTGAATTAATTGAATCATTAGATGCAATACCAAATCTTCGCGACATTTTTAAACCAGTTGTCAGTTTGACGTTCAAATAATTTTTCCGCCTACATCTATCCAAAGTATGCATTTCCTGAACACCTGAACATCCTGTATTCTGCAAAATGGTAGAAATCAGTAAATTGCTATTTTAATTTAACAATTTGACTTTGACAATTCATAGATACATCCGGTTTTAAAGTTTAGGACAGAAATATTATATATGACAGATTAACAGTTAGAAAGTGAGTCAGGTCACAGAGTACACCATCTTTACTCTGTGGTTAGATACTCTATAATACATCAACAAAATATAAAATGATATTTTAAAAATGAGCGAATTTGAGAGAGGCGGAAAAATCATATGTATAACATGGGCGTAAAATGCCTTTTCCTCCCTTGAATGATTAGTAAACTTCATCCTCGGGAGGGAAAGTAGCATTTTGCTCCATTGTTATACAAATAGCTATTCATTAAAAAAAAACACCAAACTGAAAACACCACATGTGGGGTATTATCTCAAGCCACGTAAAAAGTGGAAAACTAAGAGCGGCCCGACTATAGTTGGTAAGTCGACTTGGTTTAAGGACAATAGTATTTATCTTTTTATGTTTCCACAAGTTTACAAAGCTTTCATTGCTTTCCGGTTTGAAGCAATATTAAGATTATGTTTTCACTCCTTAACTTCACATCGGTCGCTCCTTTAATTGTAACAAAATAAGTCGCGCCGGGTATTGTAGAACCAATGTACGAAAACTATTGTACCCATAAAAAACACTATATTCACCCTAAGAGTTTTGTCTCCTGTGCTTAGCCGACTCCCCCGACTAAAAGGTTTTTGGGTACTTCTCGTTCATGATATTCCCGATATGCTATTGAAATTGTAGGTTCTTTTATTTAGATTATAATTTTCAGAACCACAATTTGTTTCCAATTCATCCGCTTATTCAATAGTTGTGTTCTTTATTGGTACCTCGTATTAAAGGTTAATTTGCGTATTTAATGCAATTCACTGGTCCAAAACATCGACATAGTTATTACACATCAAATTTGGGCAGCTTCAAGTTTAACTTAAAATATCTCGAGAAATATTGTCTTTATCGTTATGAAAAAAAGTACTTTATTTAAGTAAAAAGTATTGTAAGTATTGTGCTAACATTTCTATTCCGCCAGTGGAGTAGAATTTGGGAATGATTAATCTGTCACTTGCCCCCGTCGAACGCCTCTGATAGTAGCCTGAAACGTTTGTTTAATATAATTTAGTAGGGTGTACAGTGTCCACACTTTCTGTCAAATATGAAATAAATACGTAAAACAGTTTTAAAGCACTGAGCACAAATAGTTTTTAATTTTTTAAACAAAACACCCTGTAACTAAGTAGGCAGCTACATTTTATTCAGGTGTTTTGGGTTAAATCTTCATAATTTGAAGTCAGGATTCTACTATTAAATTATTTCCGATTAGTAATGAATCACCCTGTATTTACCGAAAATAGTGTGGATATATCTTTTGGATTTTTGACTATCGAAGATAACATTTCGTCTGTAAAAAAGCTACCAGCAATGCAATGGCAATTCAGCATTCTTTGCAGCTAATTTTACTCCAGGCAAGTGCATAAACAAATTATTTGTCTGTGTTTCTACTCGCTGAGAAGGTAGATGCTTATCACATATTATAACACCCTTTTTACTAATGAATCGGGGTGTAATATTTGTTTCTCTCTAGTTACAACTTTCTCCTTCCTGTTCGCTTTCAGAATCTTCTCCTCTGACTTCTACATTGCCAGTAATGTCTTCATCTTCTTTATCATCAGGAGGCTCCACATCTGTTTCAACTTCGTATTATAGGCTTAAAAGACGGTGTTGCTTCTGTTTGGAACTCATCTTGGAACTAAAATTCACTACAGTTATCGAAGGGGCCAATAAATAATGAAAAATATCCACTATGAACTGAAAATTCACAGACGAGAATGGTCGCGCCTGGTCTGGATATCAAACTTTATTTATAACTGTTACTGACCAATGTTAAACGAACAACTAAACACACATTCAACAACGATGCGGAGTTACAGGAAGGTACTAGGAGTTGGAGATTTCGCAGAGATGTCAAAGTTTTTATATTGCTAGAAATCTATCACACTGGGTCTGACAGACCCGTCGCGACCACTGAAAGGCTAACCACTCTTCCATTCTACAAATGAACCAGGTGTTCCATCAACATGTGGTGCTACTTATCCGTTGTTTTGAGAGATGTGTTGATCTTGAATCGATATTGTAACAGAAGTAGAATATTCAAGACGAAAGGTCAGGTTTTTAAAAAATCATAGAATGTACTGGAACAAATTCTTTGAATGTCATTTAAATGACAAACGACGCAAGACATTCGATTGCACTGATCTGGCTTACAATTAACACGCTGGAGATTTCACAACAATAAACACAACATTCACGATTCTATTGTAGCAACCGGTATGGTTAATTGATATTACTTTAATACGACATTTATAAAAAAATTGATATAATCGTGACATGAAATGTGTACCGCGAGCAACTAACGTTGGTATTCTGATACTTGACTGAAGGTTTAAACTTGTACATATCTTATTGCGTCTTGAATGAATATTTATGAATCATGAAGATATTTGTGATAACACGATGGTATTGTTTGTTCATAGATTAGTAATTTGTTAACAATGCTGTATCAAATCTCTTTGTACATAATAAGATTTATTGAAGTGTAAAATTGCCATTGAATTTGTTTTAAATATAAAATTGGTGCATGTCGAATGTTTGACATATATAATTCTTTTCACATAAGCACCCCCTTAGTAAAAAATTTGTTTACTGGCACCGATTTGTAGATGACATTTTAGCTTGCTTCACTGGTACTACGAGACAATTA
>CAJUYI010001394.1:0-55828 GCA_910591695.1 Galerucella pusilla
TTGTATTTCGGAAGATTATTTTTTTAACAATTTAAAATTTTGTATTACCTGAATGTTTAATATTCTCTTGGGTGATGGCACTGAATCGGTTTGTGCTCATTTTTCAATAAACCTCAAAGCACTTTTAGTTGTCAATAATGACAAATTCAAAATAAAATTTTGACGTTTCAATGTAAACAAGGTATTATCGATGAGGAAGCAGAATTATCAGTATAATACCGAATGATTGGCTAGAATAATGTATTGCTATTGGTTAAAACCACCAAAATGTCCGATTTTGACAAGTGAGAAAATAATCGCAGTGCTCTTTATGTTTCTACAGTGCAGTTACCGCTGTAATCAATCGATAATTCATGCACTCTTCTCATAGAATTTTTTACACATGAGGGAAATATTCAAAATAATTTAGAATTTTCATATATCTATATATTTCATTCAAATGGATAAGTTTTATTTAAAATAGTAATTTTGCTTTACATTTTAGTTTTTGATTGTATTGTAGGGACTTTCGGTAACCACATGATTTTATTTCATTTTTATCTTAATTGTTGCAATACTTAAAAACGATAATATCCAATTGAATTTACTGTTTCGACCCCTTACTTACTAAATGTTTCTAATTAATTCCACTTTAATAATAATAAAAAAGAAAACTCTAAATTAATAATTATTCATTATATAAATTTATTTATAATATAAATTTAATCTTGAAAAGTATATACATATTGGAACTAGTTTAAAATTTCACGTAAAATTCCAAAATATTATAGTTAATATACAGGGTAATTCCTTTAAATTACTGTACACAGCATACTAATCTTCATGATTTGTAATCAATGTCTACAAATGTTCAAATAATGCTGTTAGATACTAGATATTTTCCAATTCACAGATAGTTTAATCTCGTCGTGACACACCCTTTTTGGTATAAAACATGTATTGTTAATTTAAAGGTAAATTAATGACAATTAACGAGTATCTGAATGAAACAACAAAAATGACTAACATGGTGTTCGCGATAAGTTGAATTAGTCATAAAAGAGTTTGTACATAAATGAAAATTGTATTTTGATAGTAAGAAACGGGTATGGGTGGGCTTTCAGTTATAGTGTATTTTTATCATATTGATATCTGAAGAGCTCGTTATAAATTCAAAAATGTGTTCGAAGCACTTTAGAGAACACGTCAAAGAATTTGACAGAATTGTAAACGCTTCTTCATGTAAATAAGTGTTCAGTTAGCCACTTTTGCTGGATTCTTCCTTTATAGTGAACCGCAGGTAGCGAGGACAATAGAACCCTAATACCATTACAATTCAAATATATTTAGAAGTGATAAATTTGCCGTGACAGGGTAGTGAAGTTGGCTAGGAATAAGATCCTAGATTATTCAACATAATTAATTAATTAGTAAGTTCTACATATAAGAATGGTTTGTTAAAAACTTGCAGATGATGTGCCTAATCAAAATTCCATTTCATTAGAATCTTACGATTCTTCAACTCCAACAATAATTATTATAGATTCAACGGTTCCATCCATGATAATGTTGTCCAGTTGCCACATCTTCTGTTCTTCTTTATGCGTATGATCCACAGATTTTTTTTCCAGTTCTCTGCAGACACTTTTGACAAAGATTTTGCAGTAATTAATGTTGGTCTTACAAATTTATAACATATATTTTATCCTGCCTAAATTCCAATGGTTTATTGCAGTTTTAGGGTCTCTTACCTGAAATCGTGCTATCAATATGATAAAAATATATTATATTTGAGAAAATAGAAAACACTGATATGCATTCACATTCAGATAATGATAAACAATGTGTGACAATATTTATTTTAGATACTAAAAAAAACAAGCATTTTCAATTTTCTAAAATGCATTTGAACGAATGAAAACGTTTTATTTTTATTTTTCCAGTTAAATCACGTTTATATACAGGGTATTCCGGTACTTACTACCAAATAAACAAAAGGGTTCAATTAAACTCCTGAGTCAAACCACAATAAAATTTATTTGCCTCAAGTAGAATCAATCAACTTGCTGCTACTGGTTTCGGTAAAATTTTACCATCATCAGGCTATATATTACAACAAATTTGTAAATCACAAATTAAACTGTGGCACGAGAAAAGATAAAATTGAAGAAAAGAAAAGGAGATTGATAAAATTCCAAATGCTATAGTTTCCTCATTAGAAAACCGTATCTTATATAATAATCTGAATAAAAAATGATATATATCCTAATACTAAAGCTAAAACTAAAAAATAATGGGGTTTCTAGCAACAGGAAAAAATTATGGAAATAAAGATATCAAAAAATTCAATTCAGAAAACAGCAGTAAGAAGTAATGGGATTCCAATGCCATTACCAGACTTGGAAAAGCCATCCAATGGAATACAGAGGGTTTAATAACATTATAGTCCAAGAGAATATTCTCCTGGGGTTAGAAGCCCCAGTAATTTTTAGTTCTAGTATTAGCATATTTCATTAACAATTATATAAGATACGGGTTTGTATATTATACGTAATATGTAGTATAATACGTAGTATGTGTATTATATGTAAAAAGTTTAATGCTCGAAGGCGGTTGAGGATCATTCAATCTCTCATCTTGCGACAACTGATCAAAGTGAGACTTTACCTTACGTGATCTTTTGTCTAGAAACTTTTTTTCAATTTTCCACTTATCGCAAATTTCTGACACATTCATCAGTAATGAATTGAAATTTTCTCTCAAGCTTCATCATGAAGAACGAGGAGAAAGACAAAATCAAAAGTTTCAATTTTTTTTGAATCCGAACGCCATGTTTCTTTCTTTTTAACATTAAGTCAAACTAGCAAACTCTGAATCTACTAATATGTTTCAAACTTTTTTTTCAAGTTTGTTTTTGTATTAAATTTTTAAATTTGTCCAGAAAGGGCTAAATATTTTTCTTTTTATTCTCTGCCAGGGGGTCCCTAAGGTCGAGGGCCCCCAATTGTAGATCCGGCCCTGTTTTACAGTATTAATTTTTCCTTCCCCTTCTTCAAAAATTGATTATTTAATGTAAAAGACTGTATTCTTTTACATGGCAATCGAATCATTTTTACACGAGTAAAAAAATCGGAAAAATCGATTTTTCGCAATTCTACGAAAGTTCCACTCACTCACTAATCATCAATTTTGCCACAGTGCTAACTATCATTCCAAACTTCATCGACGAACAAAGCATACATTTTTTATTTTACATACAACAAACACAATGCTAAATTTCGTTTATGTTATTCAGGAAACGCCAGTTAATGTTTTCTTGACATCTATTTTACCCCTAAATTAATATAGTTCTTAAAATAAACACAACGGCAACTTCTGAAAATTAGTTATCCTCGTTGCCTATTCATCTTCGGCGTTAAACCCTCATTTTGAATATTTTTAGGTGAATGAACGGCGCTAAACATAGACAGACACAAACTATTTTAAATCGGTATGTACAGGGCGAGTTTTTAGTGCGGCAACTCCTATTATTATTAAAACATGGAATGGAGTATCAAAGTACTGAGTTTGTGACAGAATTTCTAGTACAAAACGGACTGTTGCATCTAGTAAAAGACTTTGGAAATTGAAATGGGTCTGAAGATATTGTAAACCAAAAGATTGCTATGCATTCAAGCTGCTAAATGGACTGATCACTTGTCCTGAATTACTTGAATCTGTCAACATTCATGTTCCGAACAGAAATATTGGACACAGCCATTTATTTCATATACCCTTCCACCTTTCTACCGTCATTATATATTTACATTTTTAGGTTTTTGGGAAGCAACGAAATATATTTTCTTTACTTCCGTTCACTAAAATCGCATCTAAAACACGGGTTTGACATTCGCAAAATGTCACTTTAAACACTAGTGTTTAAAGTGCGAAAAGTCACATCTCGTTTATCTTTTGTTTCTTAAACGTCACATCAAGTCTATCTTCTCTAATATATATTTAATATTCCGTGATAATTTTGTAGTTCTGTGTCATTTGATTTTCCAATGACATGTCTGACATTGCCTGTCATTTTGTTAATTTTCCTGCGGGCGTAGAAAAAGTATAGTTATACCATAGACAAAATAAATTATATTATATTTCTCTATGGTAAGCACCTAGTGTCAAAAACATCTCTAGTCACGTTTTTGACTCTTGCTACTCAATATACTATTATTGCGACAAAACAAATGTGTTTTCAAGTCTCCGTTCACTCAACTCCGTAGAGGTCAATTCTAAGCCAGTATGGGATTGTGTGCGGGCCCTAAACACACTGGGTGAGCGTAGCAATGTTACGGTAGCCATACAAGGGAAAAATGGCTATAATGGTGTGCAGGAATCTGGCGGGAAGAAACTGGGGCTGTAACCCAAAAATCCTAAGCTGGATGTACACTGCCATAGTGAGACCAATCATCACTTATGGGGCCATTGCGTGGAGTAGTAGAACTAACCTATTGACGACGAGAGAAAACCTCTCCAAAATTCAAAGACTAGCCTGTATATGCATTACAGGAGCAATGAGAACATGCCCGACGGCAGCCATGGAAGTGATTCTCAAACTCACCCCTCTACATATGGTGGTGGAAAGTGTTGCAGAAAGAACAAGATACAGACTAAGTAGAAAGGGAATCATTAAAAAAACACCTCCTCACTTCTTAGAAATCAGACAACCTGGGACATGCCACAAGACGGTATGATGAAAATAAAGTAAGTATAACTTTTCAAAGAAATTCGTTACGGAAATGAGCAACAAGAAGGAATGGGATCCAAATATCATTACCAGACTTGTAAAGAATGCCATTCAATGGTACACAGACGGCTCAAAAGCAATAGAAGGAACTGGGATAGGAGTGTTCGGGCCAGGAACCAAACACTCTGAAAGCTTGGGAAAAACCCCAAGTATCTTTCAAGCGGAAATCCACGCCATAAGAAAGTGCGCCCAGTTCAATATTTATAAAGGATACAGAAGAGAAAGGATTATCATAATGTCGGAAAGTCAAGCAGCCATTAAGGCACTGAGCTCTTGTGTAATCAGTTCCAAAATGGTGTGGGAATGCCTAGACAAACTCAATGAACTAGGCGAGAACAACATAGTCACCTTACTATGGATTCCTGGCCACACTGGAATAGAAGGTAATGAAATAGTAGATGAACTAGCAAAGAGGGGCACTGAAATACTTTTCTGGGGGGCCTGAACCATTTTGCGGAATCAGCCCCAATGTAATATTGGAAGAAATAAGTAAAGCCGAGAAAAAGAGAAGATCTGACCATTGGAAAGATCTAGTAGGGCTTATACAATCAAAGACTCTTCTGGGTGACTACAACCTGTTGAGATCAAAAGAATGCATAAGTCAAAGTAAAACTGCGCTAAGAGTTTTGACAGGGATCCTAACGGGACATTGTCGCCTGAATGGGCACCTGAAGAAGCTCAAAATAATGGAGGAAGAAGAATGCAGATTTTGTGGAATGGAAGAAGAAACCTCCATCCACATACTTTCCAACTGCACAGCACTTCAGAATCCTAGAGCACAGCACCCAGGAGATTACTGGATAGAAGAGGAACATTTGCTTAAGTTGAAGCCTGCAGACATCCTAAAATTCATCCAGGAAATAGGACTAAAGGAACTACTAGTTTCTGAGACTCTCCTCAGAAACTGAGTAGAAGTAAGGGGGCACAATAGATCTTTTAGGTCTTAGTGAATGTCACCCCAAAACACACACATACATACATACGGTAGCCTGGGTAACGGGGCACGAGGGTCATAAGGGCGACGAAAAAGCGGATTAAATGGCCAAACAAGGCTCATCAATGCCATTCGTTGGACCGGAACCCTTCTGCTGCGTTGCAAAAACCATAACAGGAATGGGAACAAAGAAGTGGATCGCCCACAAATCTCTGAAATGGTGGAGGAACTCACCAGGACAGAGGCAAGCGAAACAGTTCATATTAGAACAGTCGCCAAAATTTACAGCAGATCTGATGGCCAAAGATAGGAAAACTGTCAAAGCTGTAGTGGGTCTGTTAACAGGGCATTGTAAGCTCAACATGCATTTAAAGCTGATGGGATTGGCAAATGAAGATATGTGCAGGTTTTGTCACCTAGAAGAAGACACGGCAGAACACATTCTATGTCAGTGCGATAGCCTGGCAAATGTGCGGTTTTTTGCATTAGGCGAAGAAAAGCCATTGGCAGGTTCGGTCTCCACACTAATAGACTTAAAAGAGTCAGGCTGGAGAATGTAATCTAGAATTTAGAGGACCACAATAGTTCTGAAAAGGTAGCAGTGAAAAGGCCAAAAGCCACCTCATAAAATCTATCTCCGTTCAAAAGCATTCCTAATGACATTTAATTCGCGCCAAACGGTACGTCTTCTGTCAGATTTCGTATACATTATACCGAGCTCCGACTAAGAACCGTATCAACTGACACCTGTTCTCGTGTTTACCAATAAGAGAACATGAACATGGCGTAAACGGTATTCAGCTATGTGTAATGTGTAATTATCAAATTATCTGGCCTACAATGTTCTACAAAAGTTTTTATATATTGATCGGATTGAAACTCGTAGAATGTTAAAAGAGAATGTAAATCTAAAGTAAGGAGGTGCGGCAATACTTTTATTACTTTTAATAGAAGAAATTATTATTTTGAATTAATTTACATTATTTCTTGCAACTGAAATTGAAGGTAGTTTACTATAATATTGTGTAATAATATTGTTACGTTATTAATAATTATAACAGGATATAATATGTCAATATATTTTTTTCTTTCAAATTATACAAAAGATCGATAAAATTAATTAATACTTTAATACCTACATGCTTTGTTTAAAATAAAAATACAAATATTTATTGAATTCCTAAGTTTTTGGCTCGGTTTTTGGTGATAAAATATTGATTGCATTTTAATTCATTTTTAACATTATTTTCTATGAATATTTCCTTCAAATCAACACCAGCTTATAATGTCTACATTTGTTGTTGTTTATATCTTAATCCTTAAAATCAGTGTCACCGATAGCATTTGCTGCATTTTTAAATTTAACACCCTAAACCTTTCTAAGATGAATACTTTTTATACTCACATATATTATTTCCTTTTTAAATGTTTTGTAAGTATATTTTCAATATATGTACCTAAATGAATCAATATGTACAATTTTATTTTCCATTAGATTTATTTATTTCAATATTGTATTACCTCTGACATCTATTTCAAGTGAATAACAAACTCATCATTAACAATTATTTTATTTAAAAAATGGAAAGGATTCTCTTGGTCCATTTCTTTTTAATCAAATGATTATCAGGTATAGGTAGGTATAACAGCAAATTATAAAATAAAATATTGTAAACACATATAAATAATATCGAATCTTTTTAAAATCCTTTAAATAATTAAACACAATATTACAAAGTAAACATTAACATGAATAAAAAACAAACAACTTACCTTTCTATGAACTGCTAATTCCTTTAAAAGTACTCAGTAAAATCATGTAACTAAAGTAACTATCAATAATGTTCAACACTCAACACTTAAACAAAACAAAAACTTATTCAAACACTGAAAAAATGAATGTAAGATAAAAATTCACCGAGAGATAACGGTTTCGATGTCCATTACCTTACACGACTTAAATAGTACAAACTAAACTACAAAGAGTAGAATCAAAGAAGAGAAATACGAGATTCTTCTTAAACTCCCACCACTTTCCATAGAACGCGCTTGACTAACTTAACATTCGGTCATGTAACAAGAAGTGCAATAAAATTATTAATATACAGGTATTTTTATAAATCATATTTCACTATAATTATTTTACAAGGGGATAATAATTATCTACGAATAGTTTAATATGTGTTGCGGATTACTCAAATTCTTGATTAAGTTTCTTTAAAAGAATTCGTCAAAGCTAGTAATATTTTGGTCTTGGTCATAACGCAGCTTAAGCTGTGGGTTCCCTGTGACCAAGCTGTGACTTAGGCAAACATCAATCCACATTTTTATTGTGTATAGGCAACACACTTTACAGATATCCGCCTAATTAAAGGGTTTATATAATGTCGTGAAAGAAATTGGTTAGATACTTTATACTTTACTTTATATGTGCTGTTGTGTCTCTTTACTATTTAAAAATTGAATAAAGATCGTCAAAAGTGGACATGTGGTAGCATTTAAAATATTCATAACAAGACATATGACAGTTTAACAACTTCACATCACATGTGCCAACTTATCCATTTATAACCTCAAATATTTAACAGGTTTGTTAAATGATCGTAAATAAATAGTAATATTTAATTTTCAATGTGTATGAAGACCGACAATCTACTTAATACATAGAATATATTAATAAAAAATTCCACTATGAAAGATAAACATGTAAGTTCCGCTTCTGAATTATCTGAATGTGATGAAGATGAAAGTGACTCGTATAATGAAGACCATGAGATTAAAAGAAATAAGTTGGTCAAATCATCAAAAATCAAAAGAAAATATGAAGATATACCTTCAGATAGTCCAAATAATAAGAAAAAACATAAAAATGATCTTTATAGACCTCCTACAGTTGAAGAGCTTAACAATTTAAAAGAAACAGAAAATCTTTTCAATAACAATCTGTTCAGACTTCAAATTGGAGAGTTACTAAATGAACTGAAGATTAAAGTCAAAAGGAAAAATCAACTACAAAATTGGTTACAAGAATTTTCCAATTCTATTGAATCCTTACCTTCTTTGAAAGTACAACTTTCAGAATTATCTGAATTGAATAAATCCAATATCAGGGGGAAAAACATGCTGCATAATTTCATTTTACTTGGAAAAATATGTGAAACTGATCAAGATGTAACACTAAAATTTGAAAAACCTGAAAAAGTGCAATACTTTGGTTTGTATGAAAACAATGCTCTACCAGGACCAAATGTATCTTTAAATGTTAATTTAATAATGCCTAAAAACTGCTTTTTGGTTAAGGACTATTTAAATAATAGATATTTAATAAAAAAGACATATTATCTTTTATATATCGCTGAATTTCTAAAACAGACAGAATTTGTAGGTGACCTAAAATTAGAGTATCATGAAAATAACTACTTACATCCAGTTATAAATATACAGCCAACAGATTGTGACAAAATCAATGTTCTAATTCATGTAACTCCATCTGAAGATACATTCAAACCTACCAGATTTATACCTAACAACAACAACATAAAATTAGACCTATTTGAAGGAAATGTTGACATTGATGTTTTAAAAAACACAAGTACAGTACTTTATAACAGTTTATTAGCATTTGATATTACACTATTTATTAATAATAAATTTATTAATGAGTGTTTAAAAGATCAAAAAAATATACAAGATGGAATTAAACTTCTGCATGTATGGTTAAATCAAAGGGAACTTAATGTTGGCTTAGGTGCTTTTACTGAAACAATAATGGTATATTTAATAATATATTTGTTAAAAAAAAAGAAGATTAATAATATTATGAGTTCCTATCAAATAATAAGGAATTTCTGGAGCTTTCTAACCACTAAAGATCTCTTAAAAGAATATATTTCTATTGGAGAAGCATCTTTGGAAACATTAGTAAAATTTAAACAACATTTCAATCTAGTTATTTTAGACAAAACAGGATGTTTTAATGTTGCATCTTTTTTGAGTGAAGAAATGTATAAGAAAGTGAAATGGGAAAGTCAAGCAGCTCTTAAGTATTTAGATGGTAACAATACCAATTCTTTCCATGAATTATTTTTAACAAAATATCCATTTTATCTCCAATTTGATGCCATAGTTGACCTAACGCAAGCAGTGCCATTCAAAGAAAAGTTTCAACTAACCACCAAAGAAAAATGTACTTATATAGGATATGAACATATATTAATTTTCCGCTACATATCAGATATATTAAAACAAGGATTAAATAAAAGGGTGTTTAATATAGTACCAAGAATAGAAACATCTGGGAAAGATATAAAACGATTTCTATTTGGTCTAAGTCTAAATCCTGAAGAGGCATTCAATATCATTGAAATGGGTCCTGCATTAAGCAATTTCCAAGAAGCAACTGCCTATAGAAACTTTTGGGGGGAACTTGCAACAGATAGAAGGTTCAGGGATGGTTCAACAAATGTTGCTGTCTATTTTAAAAATAATACCATCAGTTCCAAACGTAATATTTTAAAAAAAATAGTGAATTTTGTTATGGAAACTAAGTTGAAAGTGGATTATAAGGCAAGTAATTTCTTTTTTGTTTATTAGGGGTAAAGCTAACTAAGAAAATTAATCAGTCAATATAGTGCTGTTTAAAATTACGGAGTTCTTGTATTGGGTTTTTAAGTTGTAAGATAATAATGGAAGTCATAATACTTTCAAAAGTAGTCAGGATGATGAGAATTTAAATTGTGCTTAAGATATTTATCCAATTTTGAATGTATACTTCAACAATCCAGTAAAAAATGTATTCATGTGCAAACGCAATAGCGATTGACATTGTTGATAAAGGGATTAGCCATTTTTAGAAATTGACTTTGAGCTCTAGTTTGGACTGGTTTAGAACACCTTCACCTAAATTTTCAGCCCCTATGATGCATTCAGGGCATTTCAATCACAAAAGATATCCCAACAAGAACCTTTGTTTCTAGATTTTTGGGAGAACTTTATAGTCCATAGAGCACCTTTTTTAGTATTAATAATACCTATAAATCGCATAATAATCTGAAATTTAAATTTTTTAATTTTAGATTCATTATAATGAATTTGAGGATGTATTACGTTCCAAACAGTTGGTACCCAATTATCCAAGTGGTACTAATGAAGAGACATGCTTGAAAATTATTTTGGCTTCTGATAATTTGGGTAAAATTATGAGGGAACTACAAATGTCATTGAAAATCACAGGCATTCAAGGAGTTTCTGATGTGTATGCCTATGCTGATCTTTTTCCTCCTATACCAACCAATTTTAAGGTAAGACATTTTCTTAAATACCATTCCATAGTTTCAACTTTGGAACAAAATGAAAATAGATTTTTTCTTTGTTCTCAAATCATTATTATTGTACATTTCTGCCAATCTGCACATGGACAATGATCAGAACAATTGAATAATAGAAGAAAAGTGAGCTTTCAATATCTCGATTTCCTAAATAGACTCAAAAACGTCTGAGATGGCCGTGAAAAATTAGTTGCTCCATAAACAATGATCAGATCAATTAAATATTAGAAGAAAAGTGACTTTTGATCAACTAATTTTTCCGGAGATACTCAAAAACGTCTGAGATGGCTGTGAAAAATTAGTTGCTCCGTGGACAATGATCATAGCAATTGAATAATAGAAAAAAGTGACTTTGGATCGATTAATTTTTCCAGAGAGACACAAAAACGTCTGAGATGGCTGTGAAAAATTAGTTGCTCCATTAACAATGATCAGAGCAATTAAATATTAGAAGAAGAGTGATTTTTGATCAACTAATTTTTCCGGTGAGCCTCAAAAACGTCTGACATGGCCTTGAAAAATTAGTTGCTAATTAGTTGCTCCATGCACAATGATCAGAGCAATTAAATAATAGAAGAAAAGTGACTTTTGATCGATTAATTTTTCCGGGGAGACACAAAAACGTCTGAGATGGCCGTGAAAAATATGAACAATGATCAGAGCAACTAAATAATAGCAGAAAAGTGACTGTTGAATATCTAACTTTTTCGGATAGACTATAAAACGTCCGAAATTCACTCATCTTCTTTTATTTAATTGCTCTGATTATTGTTTATGAAGCAACTAATTGACAACTAATTTTTCACGGCCATCTCAAACGTTTTTGAGTCTCTCCGGAAAAATTAATCGATCCAAAGTCACTTTTCTTCTATTACTTAATTGCTCTGATCATTGTTCATGGAGCAACTACTGAGCAACTCATTTTTCACGGCCATCTCAGACGTTTTTGAGTCTATTTAATCGAGATATTGAAAACTCACTTTTCTTCTATTATTCAATTGCTCTGATCATTGTCCACGGAGCAACTAATTTTTCACAGCCATATCAGACTTTTTGAGTCTCCGGAAAAATTAGTTGATCAAAAGTCACTTTTCTTATAATATTTAATTGCTCTGATCATTGTTTCACGGCCATTTCAGGCGTTTTTGAGTCTTCGGAAAAATTAGTCGTTCAAAAGTCACTTTTCTTCTATTATTTAATTGCTCTGATCATTATTTATGGAGCAACTAATTAGCAACTAATTTTTCACGGCAATCTTAAACGTTTTTGAGTCTCCGGAAAAATTCATCGATCAAAACTCACTTTTCTGCTACTATTTAATTGCTCTGATCATTGTTCATGGGGCAACCAATTAGCAACTAATTCTTGGGGTGTTTTTGTATGATTCTACCGTGTAATACTAACTTTAAAAAAAAGTTAGCATTGTCATCATTTTCTCGGTTGCTATATGAGCAACAAATTTCCGATTAGGGCAACTATAATTAGCACATAAAAAGTACTAAATTATTAGGTATTTTAGATTTGATTGGGATGGGTTGTTGAGGTTAATTTTATGGACGTTACTGTTATCGCATTTTCAACATTTCCTTTACTAAAGTACCTAAATGTTTTGATGCGATTTCAGCATTGTCAATTGCAAACCAAAATGGTTGGTTGTATCGTGCCGATATCCCAACCCCGTTTAACTTAAATTGTAATTCAATGTCTATTGTTGCATATAGCCAGAGAAGTAGTTGTAGCTTCTCAGTGAACGGTCTGCTAATTGAAAACTAATAGATATATTTATGTGCATAATTGATGATCAATTGATGAATATTAATATTGTTTATTTACAGGTAGATGAAGATATAACTGACGTACAAGGAAACAACTTAATTTTAAATCCGAAATCAACGTTTAACCATCTACCACACTACACACAACCAATACAATGCATTCTACAATTAGAACACAGTTCGAAATGGCCGAATAATTTACAAGCTCTTAGATGCTTAAAAACCTCATTTTACCTAGAAATGTCACGGTTACTAAATCAACAAAATATGTTAACGCACTCAACTCGCGACTATCTCGACGTATTCTACGATGGTATCGTTTTTAGATACAAACTTTACGTACCGAAAGAAATCGGTCTGGTCAAGAAAATAGAAACGGAAAATGGTTTAACGGGATTTAAAGAATCCGCGGAAAGTACGAACATAGAAATATCGTTGAATATTTTACCGAAAATAGTTGGAGCTTTAAGGGGAGTGCAATCGGTGTATCCCAGCTACGGTCCCGGAACGGCTCTAATAAAAAGATGGTTAAGAACGCATCTTATCGACGATTATTTAATATCCGATATGGTTATTAATCTTATGAACGCTTCTCTTTATTTAAATAATAATTCTTTTACGCCCAATACGCCGCAAATATCTTTTTTGAGGTTTTTGAAATTCATCTCGGAATTCGACTGGAATTTACACATCATCGTTGTTAATTTTAACGATGATTTAACTAACGAGGAAATATCCAAAATCGAGTCGAACGTTCAAAATAACAGAAGTAGTCACGGGAATTTGTATATTTTAACGCCGTACGATCGTGATTCGAGCGTTTTTACGAAAACTTCGCCGTCGAAAAAAATTTTAAACAGAATGAAGCGTTTGGCCTTGGAAAGTTTGACGTTTATGTCTGGGATTGTTGTAGATCGTAAAGAAGTGGATTTTAAAGAGCTGTTCGTACCGAATTTTGACGGTTATAACGTTTTGATTTATTTAAAACAATCTTTGAATACTCGAAAACACGAACAGATCAATTTTTCTCGTATCGAAAACAGAGTTGTAGTCGACAAGTATAATATTTCTAAGGACGATAAAATTCCCGTGGTGGATTTCGATCCTGTCGGGGTTTATTTGAAAACTTTGAGGGAGAATTACGGAAATTATGCGATTTTCTTCCATGATAGTTACGGTGGAAATGTTATAAGCGTTTTGTGGCTTCCGAAAGTTAATGAAATAACGGATTTTAAAGTTTCTAACGTTAACGCTAAAAAAATCGTTAAAGGTAAATTGGTTTTTAACGTTGACGCTGCTATCGAAGATTTTTTTATATTGGGAAAGGGTTTGGTTAAAAATATCGAAAAGAGGTAACTGTAAGAGGTTGTTGAATATAATTTTATGATCAATTGTTTATATTTGTTCAACTTTTGCATTTTACGTACTTTTACATTTTGGAAGTAAACGTTGAATTTTGAAACATCCGGTATATTTTTCTACTCCTCTTTTTCAGATCCAGGGTAATAGTGACCCATTTCATGTGTGCTCTCATTTCTTCTTCGTTATGTCTGCTGGCAAATTTTTCATTATTTTCCCTTTATTCTGCCTATTCAATTCCTATCTCTTACCAGCAGTGTCGGCTCGTCGATAATAATACAACAAGTGGGGTCCGTTGAACTATAGGGAAACACGAATTTTTGACTGATTTTGCGAAAAATCGATAGTACTCACCTATTTTGAGAATAATCCGTCAAAAAATTTGCGGGTTATACATATTTTGCTGAGAAAAATCCAAAAAAAGATTTTTTTTCGCCACTTGAGCCATAACTTTTGGACTAGTTATTTTATACAAACCACAGTTTAAATGTATTGCACTGTACGGAAAAGTGATCAACAACTTGTGTTCTCGCTAATTATAACAACATTCCAGTTAGTTTCTTCATAATATTGTTTAAATTACCACTTTTATAAATATATGACAGGCTATAGTTCAACGGACCCCAACAAGTGTGTTAATGATTATCGAAATACAAATTTCCTAAAACAACAATTTGTTTCGAAAAAGAGAAGAAATTTTCGATAATCATTAATTACATGAGTTGTATTTATCAAGATTATTTCTTGATACAATGATTCTGACGTTTCTTTAATAATGTGACATTCTCTGTCAGTCACTAGATTTTTAATTTCGAATAAAACAACTAATGACAACGCGAAACACACAGATAGGAAAATTGCATGTATCCAATCAGGTGCCGAAATACAAAATCGAAAATATGGTGTTTTCAGATATCAATCCTCATATTTATACCAATCGAAGGCGCATATTTTGTATTGAGTGAAATAGTCGGGGGAAACAAGCATCATATCCCTGAAAATTTAGGCAATATTGTTTTCGAACCTTTGGTCCACTAGCTTTGGAAAGTCATTCAAATAATAGCGCGCATCTGTATCCAATCCCTTTATAATGCAATTATAATAATTTAATCGAAACGAAGCAATTAAAACAAGAAGCAAAAGGTGGAAAGCTGGAAACACCTTGTAAGAAATTAAAGTTAAGTTACAAAAAAAATCTACTTATTCCCGAACACGTTTATCCAATTCAATGATTATTGAATAATCAATATAAAGAATGAAATAATAATTATTTATTGAATTATTTGAAACTCAACATAAATTGAATGTTTCAAAAATTGAACGAAGAGAATACTAATTGTAATTAGCACGCCAAATCCAATTCTTACACACGCTATAGATAAGACGGAGGAACTTATCTTAGAGGGCTGAAGATGTTTGCAACTCTTAGCGCGATGGCGGCTGTGGCGGTGATGTCTTCGACAAGCTGTGGACCTCGTGCACGGAACAGGAACAAAGTGGACTGAAGATGCCTTTGTGTTTGCGTTCTGAGGTAAAACTTTAATAAAATTGCCGTAAACTTGCCTTGAAATTGCTGGCTGCAGAGCTGCGGAAAAAAGAGAAAACAGGGATAAGGAACTAGAAAAGAAACATTAGGAAGGAACGAATAAATAGAACAGATCAGATAAAAATGAGCTTATGCTATAGCGCACACAAAACCCGAACTCCACGTTTTAAAATACAACTCAACAGTGATCTGTTTTATTCTATTTGTTTTGTTCTTTAAATATACAAAAAAAATGCAAACAAATTAGCAAATAAGCAATAAATATAGATAAGCTGTAAGCACTAGAAAATAACCTAGGGAAAATACAATAATTAATTTACCAACCAGAAAATAGAAAACTGTTCACCAAAAATTAAAAAGAAAATATAAATAACTGTTGCCTTCAATGTGGCAGTTAGAGGAAAGAAAGAGTCCACTCGAAAATTGAAATTTCGAACATCGACAGACAAAAATGGAAGGGGAATTTGATAAAAATTAATGTTTTTTTTCGGAGTGGCTAATGCAACAAGGAAACGGCATGTTTAGAAATTTGGGAGGAAGTGACTAATGAGCCAAAAAATTCACTGAATGAAATAGTTTTTCAGACGAAAAACGTAACAGCTGAACAGCTTGTTACAACTTTTTATCAAGAATAACATTTTTCACTAAATTAATATTTCAAAAATTTTCACCTATAGGATACTCCATCTGTGGACACGCTGTATACGCTTGAGACAAACGAGAGGCTAATTGTAGAAAGGCTCCCACCAATGAGAAAAGAGTTTTATTTTTTGCTGATTTTCAGCCTGGAATGATTATTACCACATACTTATAGGTATGTACCATAGAGGTAAAAGAGAGAGGAGAGAACATAACAGTATAAAGAATCATCGACCAAAGTGGCTCTTCAATATGGCCGACTTCCGTAAACAAACCAGAGGCGTACATTGATTTAGTCAATTATGGGAAACAAAAATTATCATATACATCTTTTTAAGGTGGTACTTTTTGTTGTTAGAGTATTGATACCAGATTTTCTACATTCAAAAATTTTATAACACTGTTGTACAACTCAATATCAACTTAAATTTATACTAATACTCATAAATAACCTTTCTAATACTGAAAAATCACTATTTTATTAACGTGGCTTTTCAATTTGACATATTTTAGTACGAGTATATTAAGGTTATCTATTTTTTTTTTATTCAACATACTGCGTCAACCACTAGGGTTATTGGCAGTTCAGTACATATACTAGTTACATTTACAGTTACATATATCAGTTACATTATGATTATAAATTGTACATGTTGATGGCTTTGAAGAATTCCAAGGAATCGTTAATTTGGTCTCCGAGAGCTAACTGTAAGGAGGTAGGGATCTTATGCTGTCTTCGTTGGATTTCAAACTGGGGACATTCTAGGATAATATGTTTAATGGACATATTTTCATTACATTGAGAACATTGAGGTGGGTCTTCTTTATTTAGTATAAATTTTTGCGTTAAGGCTGTGTGTCCAATCCTTAATCGGGTAGCTTTAATTTGTTCAGCTCTTGTAGTCGGTAGGGAGGGGGTTTCTCTCACATTTGTCACTACTTCATGCATTTTGTTGTGGTTCTGAAGGTTCTATTTATGTTGCCACTTATCTACAACAAAGCTCCTGACAGTTGCTTTGTGGTCTCGGTAAGGTATCAGCTCCAATTTTGGGGTATGACTGTTGCTGACTGATTCTTGAGCTGAGATATCGGCGTCTTCGTTACCCTTTATACCGGTGTGTGATAGTACCCATAAGAAGGATATATTCCTATTATCGGACTGAAGTTTAAAAAGTTGGTTCTTGATTCTTAGAATGACTTCGTGGTTTGAGTAGACGGATTTTAAACTTTGCACGGCACTTAGAGAGTCGGTAATAACCAAAATGTTTTTATTGTTGGATGTAATAATATAGCTGAAAGTTCTCCAGTGAATATGCTGCTGATATCTGGTAGCCGTAGGTTATATTTTAAGTTACCGGAAATAACTGCTGCTCCCACGCCTCTTGTGGATTTGGATGCATCTGTGTACATTATGTGATGTTGTTGATAATCATTCAGTATTCTTAGGAAATGGGATTGGATCGTTACAGGGTTGGTACATTCTTTAGGGAATATTTGTAAGGAAGTGTTTATAGAAGGGATATTAATGATCCATGGTGGGTTATTATAAGTGATAGGGAGTGTTTTGTGAAATTGTTGGAGGTCAAAGCCATCTTCAAGCTTTTTGTGGAGTGGGAGATATTTTTTATTTGTGTAAATGGTTGGTGGATTCGAAAAAAGAGAATTGTATGCAGGATTATGTCTATTTGCTGAAGGGTTATCTATGTTAACACAAAAATTGATGACTAATGTCACTAATGTGGCTTCTCAATATGGCGACTTCCGTCCAAAGTTGGTTAAATCACTACCACGCTTAACTTCCCTCCTTTTTCTTTTACCTCGTTGGTATGTACCAATGCATTTCCGCGATCGCGGTTTAAACCAAAGTAGGGGAAATTGAGACGTCAGATACCAGCTGATTTGCTTTTCGTATCGACCACTTATTTCCGGTCTTTGGACTTGAATTAATCTTTCGGTTATAGCCACAGATTATAATTTTTGAGGTTATTTAGTAAGCTGCGGTTGTAGGTTAGTACATATTGCATCGTACGTTGGCACTATCAATTAAGCTCTATATTATAATATAATAAATATATAAACCCGGCGTTGTCTTGCTTCTAAGTATAGTAGAGATATTCACTCTGCTTACAGTTCCTACTTACCATGTTTAGATCATCCCCTTCGATCAACGAATAATTTAGATCCATTTTATAATTATTCTAGAGAAAGAAACAAAAATAAGAAACTAACACGGAAAAATAACCCCACATTGCTTTAACCAATTCATTTCACCGACCAAGCTCGTTCGGTTATATTTATTGAGTAGTGGGGACAACATAACCCCACATTGCATTTCAGCATTGATTAAAAAATTTTAATCAATGATTTCAGCGACCAAGCTCGATCGGTTATATCGTTATATAACCGATCGAGATTGGTCGCTGAAATCATTGATTAAAAAATAGATTATATTTAGTAGTGGGGACTCTGGCGTCACAACTAGCTGTCTGTCAACCGAAAAAATAATTGCGATATTTACCGTTAAATAAACGTTCCAGGCTGAAAATCGGCATTGAATTGTGAAAAAGATTTTAAAACATTAAAGGTGGATTCATGCAAGAATAAATTAAAACTAAAACTAAGAAGATAAAACCATGTTTTTTTTAAATTTAAATCTCAATTTCTTAGTTTCTTTCATGAACATCTACATAACACGTACAGGCTCATGCAAGAAACTAAGAAATTAAGATTTAAATTAAAATATAACATGGTTTTACTTTCTTAGTTTTAGTTTTAAATTAATCTTAGTTTTAATTTCTGCTTGCATGAATCCACCTTAAATTGTGCTAAAAATCGGTGAAGGGGAAGGAACATGAATTAATTGATATTTTTTCGAGAAGGAAAGGGAAAATTATTTGAGATTTATCGAGAAGGGAAATGCGCATGTGCGATGAATTATTCATTTTTAAAATTTTTGTTCCATGAATAGCTGAATATTTTCAGTTTTAATTTAATTATAGTTTAGTTCCACCTTATATCATCGATCTACCCTTAGCTGGAATTAATTTTCCACTATCATTAGGAAAAAATAATTTAGCTCCTTGCTTCTTAGGCTACCACTTTTACACCTGGGTGTATCAATTTTTTTTCTATCGAGTCAACAGTAGTAATTAAATGTATAAATAATTTAAATCATGTGATGTGATCCTCCTATCTATAAATATCGATGTTTGCCAATTTATGTGATGTCAATATTTATCATTTATATTAATACTTGCCTTTTGAGTGTCTACAAATTTGTAACAACAAAAGCTAGTTTTTATATCTGAAAAAAAAGTAAAATTATGCAAGGTAGAGGTGTAAAAGAAACGCCTCGTTATTTTATAGACCAGTTCAAAGAAAAAAACTATATTAAAGTATAAGTGGTTATAATATGCGCGATTTTTCGAGCACGACGGCGAAGCCAGAGTGCTCGAAATAGAGCAAGTGTTTAAGAGACCATCCCGTGAACTCCGTAACAGAATAGGAAGGATATTTCTTTCTATGCTAGGAATACAAAACAGTCTAACCCACAAAATAGTCTAAAGGCTAGACTGTTTTGTGTTCCTAACATAGAAAGAAATTCCCTTTCTTTTCTGTTACAGAGTTCACGTGCAGTTATCCACGAATACTTTACGCTATTTTTTTTATTGGTGCACTTTGAAATTATAAATACTGGTATCTATTACTACTACAACAACAACAAGAAATGGAAAAAAGAACTAACAATGTAAAATGGTTGAATTGCGTTGTCATGGAAATGAGGAAAACACAAACTAATTTGCATTTTGACGGAAGTGCAACCTCATTGAGTTCTGAGAATGTTAACAGTATTAATTTAAATACCGTTTCCTCCGATTTGAAAAATCGAAATGTTAATATCTCAAACAATACCAACTGTACTTATTATACCATTTTCATTTATAAAATTGAAATTGTTAAATATTGTTCGAATTAAGGTTTTGACGTTACAAAGTACTTCTCTACTCCTGTCAAATCAATAATAAAAAATTGTCATTTAGACTTCGTTTCTCGAGTTGTTGATGTTGCCATGGTAACTTTAAAAAACGCGCGTGTTTGAAAGTTCCATTTAAATATGCTGAGGCGTGCTTTAAATAAAGAGAGAGCTCAGATACTCCTATGCGCCTATTCTACTGGGTAAACACTTTTACATCCTTGAATGGACCTACGAGAAGTGATGATAGAAGCGGGAGAAGAAATGTATTTAACATCTATAGACTTGAAGGCAGCTTTGGATACAGTAGAAAGAGAAAAAATTTGGAAGGCATTGGAAGACTTAGAAGTACCGAAAACTCTAATTAATATAATTGAAAGCAGATACGAGACTGTCAAAGTATGAGTGCAGATGGGAGGTCAAAGATCGGAAGAGTTTTCAATGAAAAAAGGTATAAAACAAGGTGATAGCTTAAGCCAACTGTTGTTTGTTATATTATTATGGACAAAATAGTGAAGGAAATAAAAAAAGGAGGAAATCTGGACATGGTTATAGAGTACAGGAACATGATACCGGTCAGATTAAGAAATCTACTATACGCAGACGATATATTGTACTCATATCAATATCGAAAAATAAAATGTAGAAACTAATTAACTTACTGGCAAGAGAAATTGAAAATATGAAAATGACAATAAATACAGAAAAAAACCAAAGTAATGATAGTAAATGAAAAACAGCGAGAGGGGATATAATAACAAGGAATTGAAATGTAATCACAAAACATTAGAAAGAGTAACAACTTATAACTACCTAGGAAGTATCTTAGAAGAAGGAAAAATAGATACAGAACTTAATAACAGAGCAAATAAATCAACAAGATTATATTATTCCTTAAATCGAACTAAGCATAAATACATTGATATGAACACAAAGTTGGAAATCTACAACAAAATTTCAGTAGATACCAACTATAACTTCTGCCAGTGAGAACTGGGTACTGCAGAAAAAGCATGAAACAAAAATAAATGCAATGGAAATTAAAAAATTGAGGAAAATAGCAGGTAAAACGAAATGGACAAAGGATTATAAGAAACGAAGAAATCAGAAGCATAACTAATCAAGAGCCAATAATAAGAAATATTAAAAAGAAACAATTGAACTGGTCTGGACACCTAGTAAGAATGAAGCAAGATATAATTGCAAGGAAAGTTATGGAAACGGGAATATCAAGAAAAAGACAAAGAGGAAGACCCAGGAGGAAATAGCAGATGGAAGAAATTGGAAATAACAAAGGAAAAACATTAGGAGAGATGAAGGCATTAGCCAGGGACAGAAAAGAATGGAAAAATGGGTACAGGAGGAATTCCAGTCCGACGCCTGAGAAGGCATAGGGATAAGAGAAAGAAAGAATGGAGCTACACCAACTACAGTGTTCACGTGTACATTTTACATTAATTGCTACTTGGGTACAATCCTACTCATATATGGTTCAATCACCCATTATTAAAGTACCTATTGAATGCATGTTTTTCATTTGCACGATGTTATATAATTTGTTTTTGTACACAAAAATCAATACAGCAACTGGCCTATTTTTCCGGTCGTTTTTATTTTTTAATCACTCAGTATAATACACACATCTAAATGGAATCTGTACTCGTTATCTCCGTATGCTATTTACTTAATCCAAAGTGGGTTATTACTACATTTTGTAAATAGATACCAAGATTAAGTTAAAACAAAATGATAACCATACCTGCTCAATATTTTTTGTATACAATTGTGAGATTCTTTTAAATAAAATTCAACAATGTCCAAAGCGCAGGTCAACAAAAATGGTACTAAAGCTATTTCTACCACTAAAACTTCAACTACTACTACTGAAACAGGTAATAAATTAAATTTTAATTGTTACATGCAATTTTGTTAGTCATACTATTAACGTTAAGCATATTCACCGATAAAGAGTTAAATGTTTTTCTATGCGAATATGATAGGTACAGTTTTTTTAGTTAAGTGATATTCTGAATTTGTGAGTTTTAAACACATCATATTATTATTTACATCGGCCTATTTGTTGTAATTTTGTCTCCATTAAAAAGCGAAGTCAGCTATTGCTACTAAGTTGGAAATATAATTGTGACTGTGTGACTGATATTTATAAATGTTCATAAATGCAAGGTCATTTGTTAGTAACAAATAATATTTATTGTTTATACAGTTTGTCTTACTTTGAACGTCGTTATCGTTGTACAACCAGAGTGGATCAACGCGATATTAATTTATGCCAGGTTGCCCTAATTTCCAGAATTTTTTTTTGTATTTTTATTATAAATTATTTCACCAAATGTCTGGTTATTTATCATGTATTATTATTTTGTTTGCAGACAAATGGAGTCTATGGTTAGCAATAATTACTGGTATAACGTTATTGCTGGTAATAATAATTGGAATATGTGTTAAATTTTTATTAGAAACTTACATATCAAGTATAATTCTAATATCTTTAATATGTTTCGAGATAGTTTTTGGACTTCTCGTTTTATCTTTGTTAGCTTGGAGGAGAAAAAAATATAAAACTGATGAAACTGTTGTGGCAGTACGCAGAAACGGAGAATATCACAGAGTGCATCCTACTGCCCCAGTAGAAGAGACATTGTGGGACTATACGAACAGAGAAACCATACCTGCATAATAATTATATTTTCTCGAATAACATTGTTGGGTTAAAGGTATTTTTCAAGCTTGAGTCATTAATATTATTGTTAATTTTAAATCACATTTTGATTTTTTTATGAATTTCAGGAAAGTTCTTTATTTATTAAATATACTGGGATAAATCTATATTGAATGTTTGATATTGTTAATCGCCCTTTTAACTCGCATACCTATTAGTGACAAATATTTCCCCTCAAGTACAGTAATAAAAAAACTCATTTCAACAACGTATGTGTATGTTTGGTTGCCTATGTAAAAATGGTGAAGAGACTGCCGTTTACTTCTATCTGTTGTATCAATATCGAATGAAAAGGAGCAAAAAAGGGATTTTTGAATATTTATTTTCTTATATTTTTAGTATTTGTTGTTATAGCGGCAACAGAAATACATAAGCTGTGAAAATACTGAAAATTTCATTCCCAACTATAACTGTTTGTGAGATACAGGTGGTGACAGACAGCGAAGTCTTCTTAGCTGGTAAGGGTCCGTTTTTTACCCTCTGGGTATGGAGCCCTAAAAAGAAATATGTATTGACAATTTGTTGGAATTTGGAATACAGCTACTATTTGATTATCTGTGAGCTGACTAGCTTATATATAGAAGGCTGACGTTTTAATAACTGTTTGTGAGATACAGGTGGTGACAGACAGCGAAGTCTTCTTAGTTGGTAAGGGTCCGTTTTTTACCCTCTGGGTATGGAGTCCTAAAAAGAAATATTGACAATTTGTTGGAATTTGGAATATAGCTACTATTTGATTATCTGTGAGCTGACTAGCTTATATATAGAAGGCTGATGTTTTAAACAAGAAGTACAGAAGTAGATGTTATACAATGGCTGAATGGCAACACAGTATGGGGGTATACTGTGAATGGCAATTTTGACATGAACGAATACGAATTCAAGAAAGTAACGTATAAAAGGAAAAACTCACAGTTTAGATCGAAGAGAATTGTTAATAATCAAAACATATCCTCAAACGAATCAAATTTCAACATCGAAATTAGTTTCAAGTAAGTTTAGTAACGTTTTATAATATAGGCATATGTACCTACATAACCTTAATTTTAGGAGAATTTTGGATGCAAAGCTTGAAATATCTACAACAGACTTATACGCTTCTTTCCTGGCTTTGTTGAAAGAAGGGCTTGAAAGTTTGAATCATCCAAAAATATCGAGTATTGTTTGCCTGGGCATTGGTAAAATTGGTGAGTGTTTAACAGCACGTTACCAGTTTGCCATTATCTTATGTTTAAGTGATTTATACAACGTTAAAATATCAGCATATGATCCAGTTTTTACCGAAAAAGATAAGGAATTACTATCTAAGTTTGAAGTTGATGTTTTAACTGAAAATTTAGAAGGAAAATTTCGTTTAAGTGGCCAAGAAACAGTTCTGTTTTATTTACCACATTGTCCTAAACAGTTGAGCAATAACTTGCTCTGGTCTAATTGGGGTTTAAATTTAACATATTGCATTATTATAGCAAATAGTTTTGGCAATATTATAGATTCAAATTCATCTAAACATCTACAGCTAAATGCAAATTATATTACAAAAATTAAGCCATATACTGTGGAGTTAGCCATAATTAATAGCTTTAAATATTATGAAATTTTTAATGATTTAGCTATACATGCCTTCCCTAAATTAGGTTATGTTTGTTCAGATTTATGGAAAGATAAATCAGAACCTGTATACAAAGAAAGTGATATTGAATTGGTAACAAACTGTTTTCAATTAAACCATAAAATATAAATTATAAAAATCATTAATTTGCTGTTATTTCTACAGAGGTTTTAAAAAATGGCTTCAAAAATTACTGTTTTAAGACAAATAATATCTGAATTAAGATATGCTTTGCCAAAAGATAAAATTAAAGAGGATATGACTGTTAAATACATATTGAATCAGTACAGAAAATACCAAACAACAGGGCAGCAGCTATGTAAAGCTAGAGAAGAAATGGAGTTCATGGCAAACACTTATTTATGCTACTTAAGAAGTGCTAGATTAAGTAAAGAAATTCAGAAAGAATTTCATGGTAAAGGGGAAAGATCAGTGGAGGATACTGCAAACATGGTTGGATTCAAATTGCCACATGATCCTAAGTAGTCTATTGTATGTAAATAGTAGGATAAGTAAACTTACCTTCATAGATTAGAATTGTACAGAATACAAAGACAAATAAATGTTATTGAATGAGTTAGTATTTATTTATATTTGTCTAATACGGAAAATGGATAGTAATTTCTGCAACTTCTTGTAGTTCCAAATGATATTAGCTAGAAAGATATCAAGGATCAAGCATCCCTGTTGTTAAGTCTGACAGTAGTGTGACAGTGTGATTTGTTTACAGATAGTTCTAAAGCAATAGAAGGAACTAACATAGGACTATATGAGCCATGAACCAAACATTCTAAGATTTGGGAAGAGCTCTATGCCACGAAACTATACCTTGTTCAATAGTAAACAAATATATAAGAGAAAAGATTATCATGTAGGATAATCAACTCCATAAAAGCACTGAGTTCTTGGATGTAATCAATTTTAAAATGTTATGGAAACTAAAAAACTTGAATAGCAGAAGAAGGATTATTAAAGAGAGGAAGGATGGAACCCTTTTATGTTGTCAGCAACAATGTAATATTGAAAGAAATAGTTAATAATGACGAGACGATAGAATCATTGGAAATATCTAGAAGCCGGGATCCAACAGCGTCTGGAGTGGCAGTATTCGCGCGACTTTCGGTAAATGAGCTCATATACGACGGTGCCCAAGACGTGTATACTGGCTATGCGCGTGGTGCTGATAGTGCCGTGGTAACGTTCACCATTGGATTAGTCGAACGAAGTGGCTGTAGAATTATTATCGCTCTTTGAAGCCGAGCCGATTATTTGGAACCCACGGAATAGAAACTTTAAAAACTGGAATTTAATTCATGATGCCTGGAAGCGAATTGAATAGCAAATGACAGTGGAATCTTCAATAGCAGAATTTAAAGAAAAAATACATTGATATAGTCAAAAGCGCTCTTATCGGGCGGGTTCAAAGGTCACTAACCATATGTATCAAATCAGAAGACACAGAGTAAAAGTAGACAAAACCTTTCTCTTGAATACTAATTTTATACAGGGTGTCAGTTATAAGTGCCTACACCATTGCTATCTCCGTAATCAGAAGAGTTCTTACACAACACTTTGTTTCGCCAAGATACAGCTACTGTCCATATAAAATATTTTTATTTATTTTTTTCGGGTCGAGATTGGAAACTCATGTTCGAATGGGTCCTTAACCAGTACCCAGACAGTGTTACACTCATCCCCACAGGAATGCCCTAGCAACCAAACCCACTTCAAACTCGCCGTTACTCCCGCCTTGGAATTACTCGCCAAGCATACTTCAAGACGGTCGACAGTCTCTCACACACTCTCCGTCATCTTCTCCCTTCTATTACTCCTACCTCTCACACGTCATGTCGAGTCCTCCTCTTTCCTTAATTATGCTCTCTACTACGCCACTTATCTCCATCAATTCCTCCTCGCCCCTCAACATAATATCCACCATATTTTCCCAATACACCGCCTCTCCCAGTTTATTTTCCAACTCCTTCAAAACTTCCTTGTTCTTCCAACATCTGAACAAATGTCCCACATCATCCTCAACTTCACATCTCTCGACCCATGCCCTGCGAGCACCTGAGTCAAGAAGTAGTTCACCTCCCCGAATTTACGGTCCTCCCAATTTTTCCTGCTCCCAATCACTCCTTTTAGCGCGCCCTTATTCTCATCCCACCCACTGTCCTGTACGCCTGCACCACCCTCAGGAATATCCCTCTGCACCAGCAGGAGTGGTCTAACCCTCTTATATTCACCCCTGCTTTCTCACCCCACACTTCCGCGACATACAGCTTACTCTGTTCTACCGTCCTACCAACTATATCCCGGTCCTTCCACATTACCCATTAATCTTTCCAGCCATGCTGCCCTAACTTTTGCCTTCTGTGCAGCCTTCAACATATGAGTTTTGAAGGAATTGGCTATCCAACCACACCCCTAGATATTTCACCGCTTCCTCCATCCGAATTTTCCTTCCCTTCACCATCACCCCCACCTCCCTTGCCTTGCTCCGCCCCTCCACCCCCACCCCACCGTCTTATCTTCTCCGCCCCTCCACCCCCACCCCACCGTCTTATCTTCAGCCACTTCTCTCTTCTCCACAATCTTCCTACACATCCTCTCCGCCTTTCTTTCTATGTCCACCTCTCCCTTTGCCGTACATACCAGACAGACATCGTCCGCATACACCGTAATATCACATCCCTCTTCACATGCTATCCCACAAACTTCATCAAACACACACTTCCAAAGCGTCGGTCCCAGCCTGGGGCACTCCAATCTCCGTCCAATACCTTCTCCCTCTAGTGTCAACTAACGCACGCTCCGTCAGGTAGTCCTCACTAGATTAACTAGACCCTCCCCTACTCCAAGCTTTATCAACGTGCTCAACTCCGTCCGTGTACTGAGACTGTTTAACACGTTCCCCACGTCGAAGAACACGAGTATGGCCAATTTCTTACTCCTACAGCTACCCTGCCTAGCCCTTTCCACCAAGTCCACCACCCTGGATGAGATGCATGGTGGAATGAGGAAATAGAGAGTGTGGAGGGAGTGTAAGAAGGAACGAAGACGAATGTTGAGGAGAAAAGTAGGGATGGAGGGAAAAGGTGGATATAAGGAGAAGAAGGAACTGGAGCGCAGGGTGGAGAGGAAAAACAGGAAGTGGGAAGAGTTACTTTGGGAGTTGGAGAACATCCCATATGGGGAAAGGCGTATGAGATAGCGGTGAAAAGAATGAGTGGAAATAGGAACGAGGTGCTAGAGGAAGTTTGGGAGAAAGAGATTATAGAGAAATTGTTCACATGGGTAGAAGGAGTGGAGGGCAGGATTCGGGAAGTCCAGAATACTAGGGAGATAGGGAAAATGAGAGGGATAAGGCTGGTAGAGAAGTGGGAAGTAGAAGAGGGGGGGAGAAATGTTAAAGTAAGGAAAGATAGATGGAATGAGAGGGGATATGGTGAAGAGGCTGTTGGATGACAACGGAGAGTACTTTTTGGAACTTTTCTACAGGATACTGAGTGAGGAAGAGTTCCCGGAAAGGTAGTCAGGGTGATCCTTGTGAAGAAGACGGGTAGGGATGGGAAAGCGGGCGGGGGACTATAGGCCCATACAGTCAGCTGTGTGGTTTGGGTAAATTGTTGGAGGGAATAAGGATTGAGGAGGAAGTTGGTAGGAATGGGGGTTTTAAAGAAAGCCAACATGGGTTTGTAGAAGGGAAATCATATAAAATATTGAGCGTAAGAATGTAACAGCATAAAGGAAGTCTTATTTTGTTCATCTCTCCAAGTTCCGGGAATAATCAAGCATTCGTCATCAGAATAGAGACATTCAGGTGGCATATATATCTTGATACAGATGTTCGGCTTTCACGTGAAAATTATGTGAGTAAAACACACGCCCCCTTGACATCCAATATCGAGGTATGTTATAGTATAGTAACCACAGCCATAACTACTACACTGAAAGTACTTTTATAATTATAAAGTTCTGGTCTACTATGAAGTGGTGACTGAATGTTGATGTTTTCCATGTGAAAAGAGTGGAAACTAGAAAATATATTAAACTGTCCTTTAATAGAAACACAATAGAGCTATAAAATATATTTAATATATCGTTTACAAAAACATATATACAAATAACTATTCACTTACACATCAATTACAAATATAGTCTGCTTAAAGAATACTTAGTTAATGATAATTAAAAGTAAATGATAAATTTCATGCTTATTTTTAATACGTTCATACCAGCAAACAATACAAACTTATTCAATTCCACAGTAGTTATATGTCTTGCTTATGTTTCTAATAAATCTAGTAGTAAATATAACAACTAAATTATGTTCCATTAAAAATAAACAAACATTTATTTAGGTGTATCATTTTGCTAGAATAGAGTAACACTTAATAATAATATAACAATTAACTTATGAAACACTATTACCTAATATAACTATTTTGTACTGATCCAACATTGATGTTGTTATAAAACCAATAAATCGTTTTCTACATTAATGAAACATCATTTACTTTGAAGCATGGAATGATTAAGTTTGAAACAATAAAGGAATGAATTTGGGATTTGACAGAATTTCCATTATAGAAAACTAGAGTGGCACAAGATACTTGGAAATATATATGTAGTATACTTTCCTTTCCAAACTAGATTAATGAAGAAATGAAAAACAGGTACCTAACAGAATTACAAGTACACTATATAATTAGTTCAGAGAAGCGTACATTATTATTGCTCAAGTTGAAGTTGATATGGAAAAACTGGAAGCTAAAAAACTCTAAAGTTAAAGTTAGAGGAGAGAATGATGACAGCCTGAATATTTTACTTGCAGCAAGTCATACCCTGCTACATATCTTATTAAATGTAAAGATGGATTGATGCAGCAACAAATAACTATCGATTAAGAATAGTGCGCAGGTGAACGTATATATGGATGTCCAGTAACCTCATGGTTTCTGTATAAATCGTAAAGTAAATCAGCGCACGTATGCGTACTAGTTCCGCAGTAGAAAACTAATTCAGTTGATGTTGAATGTAAGTCATCTTCATACTCAATAATTTGTTATTTGTTGCTGTATAAAAACACCCTTAAAAACTTTATCAGATTTCTACTATTGTTTATATTCTTTTTCTATACATTTAGCGATCGTGCTTAGCTGCATATTAGCGGTTCCTTCGTATATGCTACCGATTTTGACGTCTCTGTAGTATTTTTCTTGGATAAAGTCCTTCGTAAAACCGACTCCACCCATCCAATCTATACATTTGACGGTAGCGTTTTGTGCAATTTCAGCAGCATAGTATTTTGCCATGGCCGCTTCCTTCATAAAAGGTACTTTGGCTTCCACCATGCGGGCAGCGTTATAGGTTAAAAGTCTGGCGCATTCGATTTCCGTGGCGACTTGGGCTATTTGATATTGCATACCCTAGAAAACAAGTTTTAAAAGTTAAAAATGTAATTTTAATGTTGCATTGGAAATAAGAAGATGATAAGATTTTGTTTGTTAAGATATTGGAATCTCTTTATTCACACATAATATAGTAGGTAGGACCATAGAAAAGAAATAGAAGAATTATTAAAATGCACGATCATTTAATTGCAAACATTATACAATATTACGCGTATCCTGAAAGCTTAAAAATTCAAAAAGCGCGCGTCTTTAGTGATAATTCATACCTGTATCCAAGGTATGCGCTAGTGGTAACTTTATGCCATAGAACGCTACACGTTTAACAGCTCTCTTATTTATTTCCCTAGTAGGACATGTCCACCAACTGACAAGTTGACAGTAAGGATAAATGACGTTGCCCCGAGGGTAGACAAATATTTGGCTTAATTTTTTCTTAAACTGAGTTTAAGAGTAAAAAGAACGCAACAGCTACATGTCATCTCAAAACAAAGCGCAAAGCATCTTTCACTGGTGCTTATTGGGGATTCAAATTAAGATGGCAGCGCTGGAATGGCGATAACTGAACTACTTCTTTGTAAATTATGTATAACCTCAAATATCTTTTAAGGTGGCTTCCCACGTCCCGTGTTTATGCAGGCCGGGCCGCGCCGTGGGAAGACGGTCACCTGATGTGGCGCGAGGAGGTGCGACGAATCCGCAGCGAGTCGGTAACTTCAAACAAATACGCTGTGGGAAGAGTTTCGCCTGAAGTCCGTTCCGATGTACGCGCCGCCCGTCGCAGCGCGGCCTGGCCTGTAAAATTACGGGCCGTGGGAAGCCACCTTTATATACATCACATTTCCATTGTTTGATTATAGTTTAGACGTTGCCTTTGGATTTTTTCGTTTTTTTTATTATATTCATTGGTATAAGTATTGTTGATTGTATTTATTATACAAATTTATGTCAAGCTTATAAAATAATGTACAAAGAAATAGTTCCTTTTCTGGCATCAGATAGAGTATCGCTTATGAAGTGAGTATCCGAAAAGGCCCATGCGGAAATATTTGATAAGCGATGGTGCCAAATTATATTCTCGTTTCAAGTAAAAAATACGGGCCCTTATTACCTCATATTCATATTTGAATTTGAAAAAATTCCTTCATAGCAATAGTTTTTTTTGTATAAAATTTTTTTAATGAAACACACAAACCTGGAAGTTGAATATAGGCTTTCCAAATTGTTGTCTCTCCAAAGTGTAAGGTATAGTGTGGTCGAAACAACCTTGAGCTAGTCCTATCATCTGCGCTGCTATGGCAATTCTTCCTTCATTTAAAATAGATGCCGCTATTTTATAACCTTGCCCAAATTCCCCCAGGATAGCGGTTTCCGGTACTCGTACATTATCCAGGTTTAACATACAAGTTCCAGATGCTACAATACCGAGTTTTTTTTCTGGTTTAGCTACGCTAAATCCTGGAGTATCTCGATCCACGATGAAGCAGGTGATACCTTTGTAACCCTAAAAGTGAATATAGGGATTAATTGTTAATAGTAAGTATTTCTTTTTTGTTTATTCTGACGATGCTGACACGTTTTGTGAAACAAAAACAAATTCATTTTCCAAGAAATCAAGCGAAAATTCGTATCATTCTTCGGTTCTCGGTACTCCAAATTATTTATTTTTACAAATATAATCTCTAAACAAATAGATAATTATTTAAATAATAATACTCTTGAAAATTCCCAATTGACAAATTGATAAACGTGTGCGCTAAATCTGATAACGTACAGATAGCAAATATTTATATATAAAAATATATTAGGTATCTGAAAGATAACTTACAGCAGATGGATTAGCGTTGGCCATTATTAGAAAAACTCCAGCTACATCGGAATTTGATATCCACATTTTTGACCCGTTAATAATGTAATCAGAACCGTCTTTCTTGGCGGTTGTCTTCAATGCGAATGCGTCTGATCCTGATGATGGTTCTGATAAAGCGAAACTTGCAACCTGAAATTAAAATATTTCAGTTAAATTTAAATTCAACCGTCTCCTTTAATATTCCAAGTGTCAAATTAAATAAATCTCCATACATTCATTATTTCGGTTAATGTAAATATTTATAGAAAATACTAAATTATAAATTGACATTTTTCAACTTGAAAATGTGATCCCCACCTTCAATCCCCTTTGAGTGACAGTTGCAACCTCCAATTTGTTAAATGGGAAGTGCTTGCTTGTGTATCGTATCCATGTCTGGCAGTAAAGTTTGTCAGAAATCAATTGCAAAATGGGCACATTATTATTATTATCTTTGTACACTTGCCCATCACTTGCTGAACATTTTCACATATCCCGAGCGTGCTAAGTGCAAATAAGGTTGAAAATATTACATATTTAGAAATTTACGGACAATGTGACAAGTATTCAAAATTGCAGCCTTCTGCAGATCGATGTAAGTAAGTGGTTTTGTGAAGACCTAGTTTGGTGAGGCAGTCTTATAGTTTTGGGAATTAGTCCTGTAGACGAAAGGATTACAGCTATCACCTCTACTTTCTCAGCATCCCACATCTGTCCTACCTCAATTGCAAGATCGGTGTATTTTGCAATTTTCTCGCTGTATTTGCCTAGAATATTGTTATTGCTGGATACAGTAGGTAACATCCACTGGAATAACCGAGTTAGCTTTTTTATCCACAACTACAACATCAGGCCGGTTATTCGTCACCCGTCTATCGGTGATAGTTGACCTATAGTATAGTCTAAAATCAGAATTCTCTAAAACTGAATGCGGATGGTACTTGTAATAAGAGGTGTAGATATGTTAACCGAGATGTTAACTAATCCAAACTTGTTGGCCAACTTCTGATGAATGATGTTGCAAAGTTGATTGTGCCTGCGTAGGTTAACAATGTTATCTATTGCTGAACATTCCGACGTAATGTGTTATATCGTCTCTAATGTTTGTTGACACCTTCTGCACTTGTCGGACACGATGTTTGGATCTCTTATGACAAATGTCTTGTAATTATTGGTATTAATTACTTGGTCTTGAATTGCCATCAAAAATCTTTCTGTTTCTTGGAAATAATGTTTTATCGGAGAGTCATTTATTTGATGCTTCCTTGTCGATATAAGATTGATTGAAGTCGTGATGTCGACCATGAAGCGCTTTCTGGGGGTCTATTCTCAAACAGTGACATTTTTTGTCGCATGCGAGATTTTACTTTTTTGTATACATCCTTGATTGACAAAAGTATAATCTCGCATGCGACAAAAAATGTCACTGTTTGAGAATAGACCCCCTGGGACCCACTCCTCTTTTTTGTCAGAGTCAGAGCTTACAAGTTCTAAGCGGAAATAGTTTTTTTCCACTACCTACTAGCTGTGAAGTTGATAATTATTATTGCTTCTTCTAGCCAACTAAGAAGTTGAATTTCTGTTTTAGTGGTTAATAATTTTTTCTTTCATTAACCTAGCAATAATGGACAAATTCAAATATTTTGAGGATTCAGAGATAGTAGTTTAACAAAAACTTGTGCAACATAATGTTGTATACCCCTATCAGGATAAAATTATTTGAATAAAAATGTCATTAGTTTAAAATTCGCGCTCAACCAAAAATGACTGATGACATAACATTCATAATATATCGAAAACTTACAGTGACAGTATACTTGTCAGTCAGACGACGGGGTAAGCAGGAGAGCGTATTTTCCCGACATATTCCAACGTTGCCAAATTTATTAGTAATATTGAAGTAAATGTGTAAATATCAGAAAATAAGAAATAGAAAACTAAAAAAAAGAAAACCCAGGCCCAAACCCGGTTGATCAAAGTGTAACTATGTATAAAAATAGCAGAAAATAAAAAACTAAAAAAAAACAAATAAACCCAGTTCCTAACCGGGTTTGGAACCTACGACCTCTGAGTTGTAAGCTAAATACCCTACCAACTGCGCCAATCAGCTCACATTCAATCGAATGGAAGGTTAAAGGCTGCTTGGACGCATGCGCACCTCAACTACTAAATTTGACGTGGTGGGTGGAATCTGTCGGGAAAATAAGCTCTCGTGGTGCGTTAGTGCATTGTTTTTTATTTTTGTCTTAAATTTGGATAGTAGTGGAAAAAATTGTATAAGCACCATGGTGGTGGAGACATTAATAAACCTCGCACCTTATTCCGCTAGGTCAATAATAATAGTCTTCACCACCTTGGTGTATATATACAATTTGGTTATAAGTTTAATCGGGCATACGATATACACAAGTACGACAAGGATAAAATGAGAAAAACTACTTGAAAGAGAGAGAAGAATAATTGTGGGCAGTTGGCGATGGGCGTATTTAGTTCCAGAGGCTGGAAGAATGTTTATCGCCCCCCTATTTTAACCGCTGTTGCCGCGCAGAATAATTTGTACAAATGATATTTTGTGTAAAATAGGGGGGCGATGAACATTCTTCCAGCCTCTGGAACTAAATACGCCCATCGCCAATGTATGTATATTATACTATTATTTGTTTTTGAAGTACGTTACCAACTGACAAAAGTTATGTCCAGAATTCTGACGTCACTGTAGGTACACATACAGTACATTTGCAGTCCAAATTAAGTACAGGAACTACTTAAAGAGCTAATTAACATTATGTATGTATAAGTGTAACTGATGTTAATGTGATGACCCAGGGACGTATATTCAAACCCCCCCAAAGAAAATACAATAATTTTTTATTGGCATACTGCCGCAATATTTGAATTACATTTAATACGAATTACAAAATACAAATAATATATTTTTCATCAATATTGGATCTGAAGCTTTAAGAAACTGAATTTCTAAGTACTTATAGTAGTTGCGCCTGCCAAGTGTGAAAAAAGTTAAGTTCAGTTGATATAAGTGTTCCAAGAGTAACTGGAAGGCAAATCAACCGCAGTAATGTACCAGGGGACTCAGCTGAAGTTTACTATTGGCGGAACATATTTTACCCATTTATCGAACATGTAGTCAACGAAATTGAAGCTCGTTTTAAGCCCCACGAAGAAACAATTTCAGGAATTCAGTTGATTTTACCTGACCGGAAGAACTTAGAAGACTGGCGACTCGGAACACTGGAACACTGGAGTGGGTACCAGGTCACAAAGGAATCGCTGGCAATGAAAAAGCTGACGAATTTGCAAGAGCAGGATCGTCAACACTGATGAACGGACCCGAACCATCTGTGGGCATCCCCAGATGCTCCACTAGGTCATGGTTAAAAGGGTGGGTAAAAGAACAACACAAAAAACACTGGAAGAATACACCCAGGCAAACACATGGGAAGAAATTTATGAAAGAAACATCAGAAAAAGTAGCAAAAGAACTACTCTTTGAGCAGGAACAAACTACGCACTATAACGGGGCTCTTTACGGAATACTTTTCCACAAAGGAGCACCTGAACAAAATAGGACTGTATAACGGAAACCTCACATACAGGAGATGTAAAAAGGACACCGAAACAGCTCTGCACATATTATGCAACTGTGAGACGCTGGACCACAGGAGGCAAAAACTATATGGAAGACCCCAAATGACTCCAGAAGACTACAACCAACCAGTAAAGAACCTGTATAAGCTAATACAGGGAACGAATTGGCTGAATAGGCTGTAGTCAGAACATTAGGAGAATCCATAATACGCCCAAGAGGCTGAGGTGGTGCCGGCGAAGAGACGGCTCCTTTAAAAAAAAATATATATACATGGTTATAACCCTTTCAGCAGAAGGGAGCGAAACGAAAAACAATGTTTAAAAATACTTTTAGATGTAGCCAAGTCAAACAAAGAATTAAAAAAAAACTTAACATTATTTCTTTTACTTGAAAAATTGCTTTAATGCGTGGCACTCGATTTTTTTTGCCCTTGGCGGCGCCTTCAATAAAGCTTTCTCCTTCTGAACCTATCAGATAAAAAAAAAACAACAAACCCCCCCCCATGAAAAAGCTATAGCTACGTGACTGTGATGAATTGTATTACAAACGTTATGCAGGTTAATTTTAATCCAATATATTAATTTGAATTACATTTGAAAAGCATTATTTCACAATATTCGAATTTATAAAACAATTGTATCCACGCCATTGGGCGACTTTTTCCTTTGAAGGGATTAAAAATATGGGTCATCACATTAACAATATAATACACTTATGAAATGTTTGTATTTTTTCTCATTCGTACCAACCAGAAATACTGTGCATCCAACCATCATCCGACTATTGTAATATGTATTCTTCACAAAATATGTTCGTGCTGTAGGTACGTACCACAGACATATATGTCTGTGGTACCTACGTACCTACACCTAACTACTTATTTTTTTGTTTCTAATTTACCAGTGTAGGTGAATATAAAATTTCAAAGATCCACTTTATACTTGTGTAATATTAGGTGCTTTTTTTCTACCACCAATCTAAGCTAACCTAAAAGTTAAACTTAGCTAAGCTAGCGTTAGTTTTGCCAATGAAGTTAGATTTACTAAAATCAACTGACCTCCCCCCTTGCCTCCGCCAAGTATGCCGGATTTTTAACTTAGCAAGAAAAGTCACTCATTATTGACATCTGATAAAGATTCTAACCTTAAAAATCATATTTGGAGCTCTTAATAGAATCCGTTTTGAATTTTTATTTTAATTCATAAAGGTTCACCTTCTTCCAGACCTGTTATGTTGTTCTAAATGTGGATCCAGTAAAACCATTTTCTGAGCTACTAGTTTCCTGATTTTCCGGTAATTTTTATTTTAATTAACTTTAGAAGCTGAAAGTTCTGATTAGGTAAATAAATTTTTGATTTATTAATTTGTTTACCTTTCCATCTTTGTTTGTATGCAAATGCACTTCCGCTGATATTGTCGACTTAACAGCGTTTGAAATGTGCGTTCGAACTACAATTCAGCTCGGCTAAGAATTCTAAGCTAAGCCGATGGACAGAAAAAAAGCAACTATTACTTTAACATAGCATTAGTGGCTGAACTTTTGGAGGAGTCTAATATTTTAAGTGCTTCCCCATATCCACTACAGCTGCTGTTGAATGATCTTTCAGCACCCTCCGAATGATAAAAAACTGGCTGAGAACTGAGAAGTACAATGGGAGAGGACGGATTGACTGGGTTGAGTTTGATGAGGGTCCATCGTAAATTATTATTATTTAAGGATTATCGGGACCTGGATTGAAACGAGAGTTTGGAACAAGAAAAATGATAATAGGAGATAGATATAAGACATGTAACTGAAATAAATTTATTTTTCAATCAAATAATTATAACAACTTAGTTGATAAAGCAATGCTATAATTATACATAATTTTCTTGAAATTTTCGTTTCATTTGTGTACGGTCAGTATAGGTCGTTATTTTAATCATTTGAATTTTTGTTTTATTCGATAGAAAAAGCGTCATCAGTACGACACTGTTTGAAAATTGTTAACAAATAAATTTTTTATGTCCTAGTAACCTTGAAGTAACATTTATAAATAACCAAAATAATTCAGTAAGCGTTTTAGTAGAAGTGTCGAAAATCGAAATGTCAAATTGTGATAAAATTAGTTTTATTAAATAATTAATACTATCGAGTGTTTTAAATGAATGGGATGTTGACTTTATATAAATAGTATATTTTATTAACTACTGGGAGTACTTTTAGAAGTCGCTATCAATATACAAAAGCTAAAACACGTATTTGTCGTTTTTGACAACTTTTTCCTTTGATCGGCATATTATGCTTATTAAAGAAGAAAGTCGACAAGAGCGACGAACACGCGTATAAAGCTTCTGAAATTATTATTGCATTTTATCCTTTTAAGCGTTAAGCTCAAAAGTTTGCTGCCGAGGCAATGTAATCTGAGTGAAACACAAGCCTCTGAGTAAATCACCATATTTTCTTCAACCGCAAAGGTAAAAAGTATTATTGCAATTCATGAGACATTTTCAAAATTGAAAAACGTCAAATTAACTTCGAATGTGAAGCATTGTCTTATCATGGGAGGACTATTTTATCTAAGAGAGGATTTCTCCAAGAAAGATCTAATGAAAAGACTGTTGATGAGGGCTAAGTGTCTCTTCACCGAGGGCTCTATAAGCCTCTGACTATTGGTAGACTCCGTTTCACATAAGAAGAAGCCACCTGAAGTTTGCGAACTGACTTGCGCAGAAACTAAAGTCGGTCTTGTTTATCTATGTCGCCTCGTAACGACCGTCTAATGCCATTGGCGTTGGAAACTATGTTACATGGCGACCAATCATTCACTGTCGAATATCTTCGATTTTTAAATATTTAAAGACTTTTAGCTAGTTTGTGAGTGTTGTATGTTTCACTTGATCTAAAACCATGCCTACTAAAAAACTTGTTGGTTATCTACAGTCAAGGCTGACATATTCTAACTTTCCGCTAACCTACAAAATGTGTCATGTCAATTTTACAATATGGTGCTGGTTTTGACAACAAGCTCACGTATACGACTGTAACTTCACGTGACTTCTTCTTCTGTGAAACGGATTCTACCGAACTGATCAATCAATGTGGGAACACTTGAGATATTCTCACCAAAATGGCAAATTTAATTCACAATATTCAAATTCGCTTATGCGATATTGATATGTGTGGAAAGTGACGTGAGCACCTAATAATAGGGACTGTTTTTAATAAGAGCGAATATGTCGCTTCTGCGTGATTGGGTTATTCTGTGTAAAATTTAAACAATTTTGTATTGAAACCTCAAGTAACAAATTTTCGGTCGCAGTTCGAGCCTTTTCGATAATATGTAGAGGAGTATTTTCAGTAAGCGAATATTAACTTTAAAACAGAGGATAAGGAGACGTCGCAAAATTTGGCAGAATAAGTGGTTAATGAAACGGTCTAATGATGCCTAACTTTGCCACTACAGATTCTACGGCTAAGCTTCTTGAGCATTTTATATGGTAATCTTTGTGTTTTACATTCTACAAACAAGCATGTTATGAGATTTTCTCAATTAACATTTCAATCTCTAGTTTATTCCAAGACATATTCACGACATATTTTTCAACCACTTTATTACATAATTACAAATTATCAAGATTAATGACATTCATACGACATTTTCATAGTGAAATACAATTGTAAATCAAATTGTTGAGAAAATAGTACTTGTTTTATTTTTTTTTCACAATTTGACAGGGCAGACAATTTTTAATACAATTTTCAATTTTAGACTTAACAATTTGAATTGTTCCAAAATTTGAACTAAATATTGCACAAGAAATTATCCAATCTAAAATGACCTTTAGATTAGACAATTTCTTGTGCAATATTTAGTTCAAGTTTTGGAACAATTCAAATTGTTCAAATTGTCTACAGCTGTCAAATTGTAAAAAAATAAAACAGGTTCTATTTTCTTAACAATTTGATTTATTGTTTGTGTTTCTGTTTCATGATGAAAATGTTCTATGAAAATGTCATTGATCTTGATAATTTATGGTTATGTATTAAAGTGGCTGGAAAATATGTCTTGGAATAAACGAGAGATTGAAATGCTAATTGAGGAAATCTCAAAACATGCTTGTTTGTAGGTACTAGTAAAACATTTCTCCTCTGTTTTAAAGTTAGTATTCGCCATAGACTTATAAATACCTTTATATTATAAGTCTATGGTATTCGCTTAGTGACATGAGCAGTCGTGGAAATTAATAAATATTTCAAATTTTACGGTTCCATAACTAACGAAATTTTTGAAAAGGTTCCAATATTTCACACAATAAATATATTCCAAATATTGTTCCAAAACTTGGACTAAATATTGCACGAAAAATTGTCTAATCTAAAATGACCTTAATGCCTTTATACTGACAATACTCAATAAATGCGCTCTTGTAGAATGTCGCCCTGTATCTCTGCCTAGGTACACCACTGTATATCTCATTTGCCAGATGATACGACTTTATCTTTTAGATAGTAACAGTTTTAAAAAGTCATAAATTCAAGGTCGTTTAAATTGAATTTAAAATAAATGAGTTAATAAACTAGAAAGTTAATAGTCATTGTATCACAATCTTGACCATGCAAAGTAGTTATATTGTAGATTTGTTAAAATATTTTTGATATGGTCGATCTTAAGATGGCCATTCATTATTCGTTTGGTTTAAGCTCAACAGCGTGTTTCATCATAGAGTTCACATTTTCTGCATATACCTAGGTTCACTTTTTCAATTTTGTGTAGATATTTCCTCAGGTTATAACCATCATGCAAACCCTAACTTGTATGGCTGGCCTTACGTGGAATATTGTGCGGCTATATCCAGGATAGGGCAATAAACTTGGGTTTTATATATTTTTTAGTTTCCATGACAAGAGGATTAACACGTTATAACGTACTTCCAATGGCACGTTTTTTATTCATAGGTCACCTTATTACCCCATTGAAATCACAAAAGTAGTGCTAATGTAAAAGGCAAAAAAGTTTTGCGTACATTTTATGCCACATACGTGGCCTATATGGCACCCTCTATAGAATACATCGAAATAGATACAAAATTACGATTTCTCACATCCAAAAACCACCAACATAAAATTTTTGTGCATATACGTCAAAAAGCGTTAAAGTTATTGTAAGAAACCAAAATTAAAATTTCATGTTTAACACCCTGTATCTCTCTTAATATCAACATTGATTTAAATGGCAATATTTTAAAGTGAAGATTGTACCTACTGTATTTCTATGTACAATTACCCAAGGACCACCCTGTATAGTAATGACATTTTGAAGTTTTAAGTCATCTATTAACCTTTAACTTTTAGATAACAAAATCATTGACATAGGTTTCGATTCGATTATTATAATAGTCATGGTTAAAGTTCACATTTTTTTTTTAAATAATAACTTAATCTCTATTGTGTTTGACTCAAAGCTCAGTATACTGTTTTTGTGTTTGTGAAAAATTGATGATTAGAACAACAACATTTATCAAATTCCATAAAAACATAGATTGTTGAAATTTCAAAATATATATCAAGCCCCAATTTATTTTTGGAACGTCTCCATGACGTAAAATCCATGCAATTCATCTGAATTTTAAATTAATCTTGTGTAACAAAATAATCACTTATATTGTGATAATTCAGAAGCGTAAAATTACACAAGCCAACAAAATGAATTTTTAGATATGTTATGGTAAAAGTAGATATTGTGGCAAATGTACACATTAATGTGCATTCAACTAACATTTACAATTTCAAAGAAGGGAAATGTACCTACATTGTATTCACAATAACAAAGTCGTTTTGGTAAATGTGAGTAAATATGAAAAAGGGGGAAGGAAATATAACCATCACATTCTCCCTTCCCCTTAAAAGATATCTAATACTTTGTAATGAACATTGAGTTATTTAAGAAGGGGAAGGGAATATAATCATTGGAATTACCCGTCCCCTTCTTGATTAACTTGATATGCGCGTTACAAAGTATTGAATGCATTCACCGTTCCCATTTTTGAAAAATATCCAATGCTTTGTAACACGCATATCAAATGATTCAATAAAGGGAACGGCCAATCCAATGATTACATTCCCTTCCCCTTATTGAATAACCTAGTGTGCATTACAATGCATTCATAACTAAAGCAGTGCGATCAACATTTTTTGTTCGAAATCAAACTTAAAAAACAATAAGAGAAAGAAATATATTTACTATGAATATTTTTTTACTGCAACAACATTTTTAATCTATTTGTATTCCAACTTTTCTTAAAACATGAAGGTAAGAGTATACATTTATACATTTACCAAAACGTGAAGGCAAGGGTACAAATTTGCCGGGAAATGTACATATTATATTCAGTTCACTTATAGGCTAAATTTTTGGGCAATGTACACATTCTACGGTAAAAGTGTACATTTCCCAAGAGTGTACACGTATAAACCGTAGGAAACAAAAAGCTTGGGCACGCTATAAATTTATATTAATTGACAATAATTTTCTCAAATATTCTATCCAAATTTTGATAGTTTAAAATGTGTATCGTTTGTTGTACCTAATTAAAGAAGGCAGATCATACAGCGTGTCCACGAATGAGGTATCCTATGGGTGAAAAATGTTTAAATATTAGTTTTAGTCATAGCCAGTTTTATGAAAACGGTATGAATTTAAATTTTGCACTAAGCTCGAAAATAATGTATTAATCTAGTGAGTGACGTTTGCGATGTACAAAGTTACTGTCAACTTTTTAAAAATAATTTTCAAATTGTCATTCTTTAATAAATATTTGACAAAACTATTAAGTATTCAACAAAGAGTATATCTTATTAAGTGTTGTGGTATTGGGATAGTTTCGTACCAGTATGCAATTGCAAAATTTCACGAAAAATATCCAGATGTACCCATTACGCGGTGTGGATTGAAAAAATTAATAAGGAAGTTTGATGAGACGGGATCTGTTCTAGACAAAAAGAAATTGAAAAAGGCGTACGTTGAGGAGGATGATGCAGCTAGTGCACTAGCTATGCATTCGTTAAGGGATAATCCAAAGTTGAGTCTAAGAAAAAGAGCAGTGGAGGTTTTTTACCAAGAGTCACTTACAGAAAATATTTAAGCAAAACAAAATTAATCCATTCAAACCGAAATTTATTCATACCTTACAAGATTATGATTATGACACAAGGTTAGAATTTTGTGCTATGATTGGTGAAAAACTTATGCATGACCGATTATTTCACAATAATATTTTGTTTACTGATGAAGCAACGTTTACAACAAACGGAGTCGTTTCTTCCCATTATTGTCGACATTGGGTTAGTGAAAACCCGAGCTACAGGATTAACTGTAATAGTCAATTTGCTAAAAAAGTTAATGTTTGGTGTGCGGTTTTACCGGATCGAATAATCGGACCGTATTTACTGGAAGATACGTTAAATCAGGATGTATATTTGTATTTACTGAACAACTTCTTAATACCTTAATTAGAAAATATTTCCTTGGAGGAGCAAGGGCGTAAAATGTACTTTCAGCATGATGGATGTTCGCCAAATTCGACCTTGCTAATTAGAGGATGGCTGGATGAATATTTTCCTGGGCGATGGATGGACGTTATGGACCAATATTTTTTCCACCCCGATCCCCCGATTTAACTATTTTAAATTTTTTTTATGGGGCTACTTAAAACAAAAAGTTCTCGCATATGATTTAAACCATGATATTGAAGACTTGAAACGAGCTATCATTGATTCCGTTAACGAAATTACCTCAGAAATGCTGCGAAAAACTCACAAAGAATTAATAAAAAGAATTCGTTTACTTAGTGTTTCTTACTGTATTATTTTGTATTGTTAATTCTGATAGTGATTATAATTCTTGAATAGTTAACATTTTTGTCAAATATTTATTAAAGAATGACAATTTGAATTTATAAAAGTTGACAGTTACTTGGTACATCGTAAACGTCACTCACTAGATGTAACATTATATTTGACCACTATCATTGGAATATTTAAATATCTACCGGACGGCGAGTAGCCAGTTCTTTTTCCTTACCAACATGGGATTCTCGTCGAGAACCTGTAGCACCGATCACCGCTAAAAGGCAAAATTTTTACATTTAATGTGCGACGGATAATCTCCGTTGGTGAGGATCAGTATACACTGATATTGGTTAAATATTTCAATTCTTCTTTCTTATAGAGAGATAGAAATTAAGAACACACTATGAATATGTAAATTCTTTCTCGAAGCGGAGCATGTGAACAGGAAAGGAATATACAACGTATGTCGATTGCTCATCGCATAGTTCAATAATTTAATAGCGAGTAGTTAGAATAAGCTTTCTTTCTCCTGTGAACCATCAAACGATAAGGTTGAATTTTAAATTTATTTTGAGAGATTCACCTTTATTTTTCTAAAGTGCATTCAATCTGAATGCACTTACTTAGTACCTGAGACAGTGAAACTGAGTACCTGAGACAGTGAAACTGAGTACCTGAGAATAGTGAAACTGAGTACCTGAGACACTGAAACTTAGTACCTGAGACTTCGTACCTGCCACCTAGGACCTGTCCGAGGAAATTGAGGAAAGTAAATGTAAATGTAAAACAACGTGCTTCAACAAACAACAACAATATTTTATTTTATTTTACTGTCATATTAGTTTAAAGTCATTATACAACTTGTAAATTTAACAACGTTGTTCATATTCCTTCCCTTCCAACATTTCCAGGTTTGTTGATAGAGAGTTGTGAGGTGAAAAACAAGTCTACTAATATTATTCAGGGTGGCGCCCACTTACCTTTCTTGATTAACTTTAATTACATTTCTTAACTTGATTTATTAACTTATTAAATTCATTTGGTTTTTTAACTCCATTTATTATCTCATTAACTTCAATATATTATTATTATTATTATTATTATTTATTTATTGCTTTCAAGAACTTGCTTATAGCAACGAGTGGCTACATATATACAATAACATTAATATTGTGAAATAATCTAATTAGACTACTGGGCTAAGAAAAAAAAATAAATAAAAATAAAAACTCATTCATTCAATATGAAGCATCTTAATTTGAGTATGTTCCAGATGTATTGGCTAATTACCATAGCATCATCATTTGTAATATTTTGCAAAGCGTTAATTAAAGCATCTACATTCTGTAAACAAGGGGTATTGCGCTTCATTACAGTATTTATGGGACACTCAAATACAACATGTAGAAGAGTTTCCTTTTCTCGATTGTTACATATAGAGCAAACTAATTTCGGGTCAATATAATAAACAATACCGTTAAAGGTAAATTTAATTTTATAATTATTAGCCATACGTAGTTGGGCCAGAGTGCGTGTGACTTGGATAGGTAACTTTTTTTGTAAATATGGACTCGGTGCTTCAGAAACATTAAAAACACTGTATAAAGACATATGAGAATACCTAGACACAATATTAACATCCACCTTGTGCAAATGTGTGTAATATTTAGCTAGAACATCTTTCTTTAAGGAAGAAAAATTGAAAGATGAAAAGTTATTCCAGTAATTTAATACATTCAAATCAATGAAAAACTGTCTCATTTGCCTTGACCAGTTGTACTTGGTATCACATGAGTCAATTAGTTTTAATTGTTGGTTATAGCACAACTTTGGGTAACGATCATTTTCCATCTGAGACAGTTTATGGAGCCAGTTGAGTGAACATTTAAAAACATTGTAAGCCAATTTTACTCTTCCCGTTTCTACTCGAACAATAGCATCAGGTGTATTAAAAGATATTAAAAGTATTCTCTTTAAAAAATATAGTTGCACTCTTTCAAGAATTTCTAAATATTTAAGTCCCCAGACAGAAACACAATTGAACATCGTACTAAGAGCCAATGATTCAAACAGTTTAATTCTCGGGCACCAAGTATCGATTTTAGCCTTAGCCATTATGGGAAGAATAGCTGCTACAGCCTGTTTACCCTTTTCACAGATAACTGTGGCCATTTCATTGAACTTCAATATAACTTCAATAACTTAAATAAAGTAGGATTACCCGCGAACCGGTAAGACTACTCCCTGAATTGATATTAGTTTGGTCTCCGAATTCACACCTGAGGTGCTCTCCACAATTAGTCGCCGTTGCAATTTATCTTGCCTTATTATTTTAAATAAATAATAGGTAACATAGATTAATACATTATTTTATAACTTAGTACAAAAATTCATACGGTTTTCATAAAACTGGCTATAAAATGAGACGTGTTTTGAAAAACTTGGATTTTATTTCATTTTATGGGATTTCAGAACAAGACACAAGGGTTGTTATACCCATCGTAGCATATGGATCAGTATTGTGGTGGACAAAGATACTGCACACGTGGGAGTTGTAAGCACAGCCGTAGAGCCAGGGGGTCCAAAATATGTACAGATTGGCGAGGGCTCATGATTTATAATTGTACATGAAGGGGGAGAGGATGACTTTATTGAAGATGGAGGTATGGTTTTTAAAAGTAACCGAAAAAAAAACAGCCAGTCATTCATATTTATCTTGTACTAGTTGAGTTTGATTGGACTATTGTGAAACTGAAAGTTTAAAGTTCAAACAAAATCCTTGATATGTTGTGATTACCTCAAAATGCATTACAGTGTTTAAATTTGTTAGTGAAAAATGAATGATCAGAGCAACAACCTATATTTATCTAATTTTGCACAAACATTTTTTATTGAAATTTCAAAATATATAATCAAGTAGTTATTTTTGACGTCAATACTATGCAATTGTCATTGATTGATTTCAATTTAAAATGAACTTTCAACACAAAATAATTATAATATATCTGTGATAATTTTATTGTTAATATAGCAAGCATGAAATTATTTTCGAACAAAGTATAGGCTATTTCACGAATATACGCCGGATTCGGATTATTATAGACTAAGCAATACAGCATGGAAATGGTGAATTTTTTATAAAAAATACTTGGACTGTGTAATCTATTGAAACACATTACCGTATACCTGATAGATATTATTTTCTATGTTATTTGTTACTATTGTTTTTTCTGTTATGGTGTATCCAAGTGAAGTGGTAAATTAAATGATAGCATTTTTGAATTCCTTGCACAGTTTTGCCAGCAGCTTCTGATTTTTCGTACTAAATTTCGTTGAATTTCGTAATAGGTTGGGACTTGTTCTTAATAGATTTTTTTGAAGTTTTCTGTATGTGGTGTCCATCCAAACGGTTAACAGGAAACTAACATAGATAGATGTCGCTAAATTTGAACATGTTTACTGTTGACATTTTCTTGAAATCAAAATTTTCGAAAGAGATAAAACTTTTATCGCATAAATTCAAGAAAAAAATATACAAAACAACAAAAAACGAAGAGAAATTGTAAGAATAATATCTAATTGAGAAAAACTTCTTATAAAATCGTTTATAATACTAGTGAAAACGTGAAGTTAGGGGGAGAGATTAAATAGTCGAGACCTTGTCGTGACCTTATCTATGGTCGTGACATCAAAAGTCATAGAGAAAGATTTGATTTGTCTATGTCAAAAGTCGAGCGCTGAATTTCATTGCACTGCCAATAGTGCCAGTGCAAGGAGCCAAGGAGTAAAGCCAATGCCAACAGCGAGGAAAGGCAAAATTGCAGCGTTTTTTTTGTAACGATGTGTTATGTCTCGAGATTCTTGTCTTCGATTTTTTGTTCCCAGGCCAAAATAATAAAAACGTAATAAATTGCAAAGCGGCGTAATAGCGTACATAGACAAAATAAAAGAGGCGGATTGAAGTATAGGCGGTATAAGGCACAACGTTTCTGCGCAACTGACCCGCGCATCGAGTCGCTTCGGTCGTGAGAACTACAAGACTTTTTACAAAAGGGAAATAGAATAAAATGGTTTAAAACGTTATAAATTACATTTCACTTCACTATTCATCCTTCAATGTCGATAAATATTATGAAATATCCTAGTATATCACTTTTTAAATCATTAAAAACGAAAATATACAAAATCAATCATACATTGGCTGGTGTGAATCTAGCTTCTGCTTGTCAAAGTCATAGTGAAAGTGTCAATAATTATTCTACAAAATTAGTTTATTTGTAAATTTATTAAGGAATTAAGGATTTTAGTTCTAATTAAAGAAATAAAAGTAAGTAAACCTTTAAAATATCATCACCAAATATAATACGTCATAGTTGTATTGATTGGTAAATATTTTTGGCCACTTAGCAATTTGTAGGAAGAATAAAACATTTTTCAAATTTCCATCTGATATCAATCAAAGTGAACAGAGGTACAACATTTTAGAAAATCCTTCTACATCAAAGGTTGTGTAAAGATCATTTTAATAATAGTGCATTTACATTAGATTTGTTTTACCTTTGCAATCCTTAGATCATACACTACTACCAAAAGTAGTTGAACATAATAATAGTAGGTACCCAAGCTTTTGAAAATACTGTAGCTATTGCCAGTATTGCCTGTAAAATGAAAGCTTATTTTTTCTAAGAATAATGATAGCCTCAAAGAAACTCATCTACCTAACAAATTGTAACTTAAGGTAATGCATTTTATTTATTTTGTTTCAGACCTGTTCCTGTCTTCATAGAAATGAAGAATCTACTTTCTAACTCCTTTTTATTTAAATTTTTGCAGATTCTGTGAATAATTTTAAAATAATGTGCAAGTGGATGTGATATTGGATTAACTTTCCTAAATATAATGTAAGTTTAGTAAAAATATGTTATTTTGTGATTAATAATATGTAAATGTTCGATGAATTGATGATAATAATATAGATGTAGATTATTTGTTATATTATGTGCAGTTTAATAAAAAATTTATATTAGTGTTGATTTCTCATTTATCTAATTTATGTGTCTTAAAATTGTTTATTAATTATAATCATTTCATTATTAAAAATTAAATAAGTTTTAATTTTCTGTAATGAAATAATTATATAATAAAAAATTTTTAGACAAATTGTGAGATGTTCATACCCACAACCCCAACTAACCAATTTAAATATCCCGCCCTCAAAAATTAGTTCCAACAACCCTTCCTGGTGCGCTTCGATCGACGTGATGCCAACTGTTACTACAGGGTCGACAACTCTCATTATATTATATTTCTCTATGATAGCGTAATAAATAAATCCATTTGGTAATAGATCTATTACGAACGTAATAGTGCTGGCAACGCTGTCCTTGCATCTTCTTAGGAGGGCATGGGTAATTTCATTTAAAAATATTACACCGTTGAGAAGATACTTACGGGGTTCCATAAAAGGCGAAAGATTTATTCGCATCTGAAGGGAAACCAGATGCGGTATGATGAAAAAGTATATCTTTTCAAAGAAATTCGTTAGGGAATTAAGCAACAAGAAGGAATGGGATCCAAATACCATTACCAGACTTGAAAAGAATGCTATTCAATGGTACATAGACGGCTCAAAAGCGATAGAAGGAACTGGGATAGGAGTGTTCGGGCCAGGAACCAAACACTCTGAAAGCTTGGGAAAAACCCCAAGTATCTTTCAAGCGGAAATCCACGCCACAAGAAAGTGCGCACAGTTCAATATTGATAAAGGATACAGAAGACAAAGGATTATCATAATGTCGGATAGTCAGGCAGCCATTAAAACAGTGAGCTCTTGTGTAATCCGTTCCAAAATGGTGTGGGAATGTCTAGACAAACTCAATGAACTAGGCGAGAACAATATACCCACCTTACTATGAATTCCAGGACACACTGGAATAGAAGGGAATGAAATAGCAGATGAACTAGCAAAAAGGGGCACTAAAATACCTTTCTGGGGGCCTGAACCCTTTGCGGAATCAGTCCCAATATAATATTGGAAGAAATAGGTAAAGCCGAGAAAAAAGATCTGACCATTGGAAAGATCTAGTAGGGCTTATACAATCAAGGACTCTTCTGGGTGACTACAACCTGTTGAGATCAAATGAATGCATAAGTCAAAGTAAAACTGCGAAGAGTTTTAACAGGGATCCTAACGGGACATTGTCGCCTGAATGGGCACCTGAAAAAGCTCAAGATAGTGGAGGAAGAAGAATTCAGATTTTGTGGCATGGAAGAAGAAACCTCCATCCACATACTTTCCAACTGCACAGCACTTCAGAATTCTAGAGCACAGCACCTGGGAGATTACTGGATAGAAGAGGAACATTTACCTAAGTTGAAGCCTGCAGACATCCTAAAATTCCACCGGAAAATGGGAATAAAGGAACTACTAGTTTTTGAGACTCTCCTCGGAAACTAAGTAGAAGTAAGGGGACACAATAGATCTTTTAGGTCTCAGTGAATGTCACCCCAAAATACATACATACATATAGGGGGTTCCATGCTTTATACTAACTCGTATATATGGCGTTGAAACTTCGTAGAAAATAAGTCCTTTGTATGCACTTTGTGTGGGCGGAGGGCATGGGACAATTACTTTTGTTGCATTTGCCATTTTTTATTGCAATATTTTGCAGTAGATCTGGATGCGTTATGGATAGTCCCAAACCGGTTTTGGAAAATAAAGATATAGAGAAACAAAATGTACATCTCCGATTTGTGATAAAATTCTGCGAAGTAGGTAAAAAACGCTAGGAAATACAACCGAAAATGGCAGGGCTTTGCCGCACAGCTTATGCACTCATTGCATTTGATGATTCGATATACTTAATCGATTATCGACTATGATTATGTGAATAGGTGACAAAGGTAATAGTATAATACTATTTAACAGAGTCTTTGAAAATCAAAGAACAAAGACCGTTTACTAAGAAGCAACAACTACTTCCACGAAGGACATTGAATCACACTTCAAAGTTAAACGGGGTTGCTATTATCTTCAAGATAAAACCAACGAACATTAACAAGACAAGAAAGATCACTCTAAACTCCTCCCCTCGTTATGCCTATCTCGCTCGAATATCGGATGCTACTGTGTATAGAGCACCGTAAGTATCCTACGCGCGATATTCATAAACAGGTTGTCCGTCGTAGGGATATGTAAAGAAATATACCAGTTTTTTTTTGAGTGAGCGAATTTTCCTTTAGAAATAAAATAAACATTTACGTACTTTGTGTTTTATGTTTGGTTTTGCAAACAGAATGATGGAAAGGTAACATACGTGGAAGAATGTATAAACAATACTATGCACTTTATGAATGGCTGGAAAATTACTATTACCTCTGCTCTGTCTTTATGGAAACCTTAAAATGCAGGAATTATTCATTTCTTTTAACAAGGCACCTTAATCAGGATTGCATTGAAAATTTTTTTGGTCTGGTAAGAAATTGTTGCGGAAACTCGAGAAATCCAACCCCAATTCAATTTTGTAGGGCATTCAAGAAATTATTTTCTCTAAAATATTTTAATGAGGTTGAAGGTGCCAATTGTATTAAAGATATTAATACAGTTTTGCTCAATGTAACTCCTGATATGCTAGAAAAATATAAAAATATCGATGTACCTATATTGACAAATAATAGAAATATAGAAATATAGAAATCTTTCAAGCACGGATGGCAATGCTATAGTATACATTTTCTGGCTATCTATTAAGGAAATGTTTGCTGCAACACTCTTGTAGTGCTTGCACAAAGTATAATGATGAAAAGACATTACCAAAAGAAGCGGCTGTATTTTTAGAGCATAAAGCATATTCGACTTCTAAAAACTATGGAGGTCGGAATGTACCTCCTAGTAATATTGTAGATTATGTTAAACAACTAGAAATAATCTTTGTTGAAAATTTTAATAAAATTAGTTGTCACGAGAACGTTGGAGCGACCCTTAGAAAATTATATGAAAATTTACTGTTTACACATCCTTGTAGAGAGTTCCCTAGTTCGCTAGATGTTCTTAAATCACCCTGGTAAGTGAACGTTTATTCGTTTTAATCGCTAGCGGTTTGCATCAACCTTGTATAAGCACGAGCACGTGCACGGCTCCAGGAATTTGTCGAAATCGTCGGCGCGCTTGTGTAAGCTGGACTTGAAAGTTCCGACGGAGAGTGACCCTTCTTGTCTTGTTAATGTTCGTTGATAAAACCAACCATTTTAGTTTGCAATTCGACAATATAGACCAGAAGCTCTGAGAGCATAATTCTGTACTGGAGAAATCATTAATATCGCACAAATACATCAATCTCAGTAAAGAAAACGTTAAATATGCGATAATAGTATAATTTTATTTAAAAAAAAATTGTTGCTAGTGTATAATTGACGTCACAAACTTTTGAAACAACCTGTATAATTATTAGGTACTTACAACTAATAGTCGTTGGCGCAATCTATAGAAACATTATCACTGTTGGTTGTTTGGATACATTGTATTTTTTATGTAATGAATTGTTTTGTAGAATAAATTTACCCAGATAAATAATAATAATAGCATATTTGTAACAAATCAGATCTTCCACTATTTACAAATATGTTGATTAATTTACAACATCGCTGTAAAACTTGTTTGCAATGATAGTTTATATTTTGCAATTAGATCTAAGAAATTAAATAAAATATACATATTGTACAGGAATAATTTACAGTTTGGATCATTACTTTTGTAACATATATTAATGTTATAAATGAAACTAACTTTTTCTAATTATGAAAAAATGTGGAAAATCTAAGAGACTATTGAAAATTTTATACCAGTTAATTTTAGCCAATCAGATGCCTGCATTTTAACATGTTGCTATGACAATAACCTAATTTTTTCGGAAATTTCCCTGTGTAGAGGGAAGTTAATAAGTGGAAATTTCCCTATGGCTTGACAGCTGGCATAAACACAGTGGCGTAAAATATTTTTGATAGATATTTAGGTATTCAGGTACTGGTTTTGAACTTTACCGTGTTTTCTGGAACTAACTTCTTTACTTGCGTTTTTATAACACTAGCAATGTAATTACCGCAAATCTGGAACTTTTTTTCCACTCAAGAGATAAAAAAATCTTTTTCTACTACCGTGTGTAAAGTACGTACTTTAGACACATTTTCGAGTGCGTAAAACTTTATTTTACGCACCAGTGCGTAAAGAAAAAATTCCAATATGTATGTAGTTATAGATATCTAGTGTTATAAAAATATAGGTATAATAAACGGATATTAAATCTAAGTTTTTTTCATAAATTGGAGATAGAAACCCATAGAATTCGGTAAAGTAACCTAATAATTATTGTTAAATAATTATTGAGTTCTGGAAATAATACGGTAAATAGGCGTAAGTTGGCGGTGAGTGACTGACATTTCTTTGTGAATTGAATCTGACATTTAAAATTTAAATTGAGATCTTCCGACTATACCTAGGGTGAGCAATTGTATTTTATATTTAAGAATTGAATATTTTTAGAAAACTATGATGTTATTTTAGATTATTATGAAAATAAAGATGGATTTCTCTGACGATCTCTCAGATTACTTGGCAAATACACCACCAAATATATTAGATGTGGCACAGAATGCTGCGAATGATTTACTGCCCCAAAAATCCATGAGTATTTACGAAAAAAATATAACTTATTAGAAATTAATAATAGCGTTAAAGATTCTTCTAAAGAAAAATTTAACTTACTTTACGAACTAGTGCGTAAAGTATGTTCCTTTACGCACTAGTGCGTAAAGAAAATTACTATTAAACTTTTGTATTTTAATTAAATATTCACATTTGTCAAAAAAAGGCTACTTTACACACTAATTACATAAATAACTATTACCTACGACCCCCCTGTAATCAGTCAATAACACACATTCGGCATCAATGTAATGATGTCTATTACGCACGGTAAAAAAAAACGCGCAGCTGTAAAGTAAATCGCACGGCTTCCCCAGCAACATCTTAGCAACTGTCAATAGACGTCGCCATTTTATTCAAAATTTACTATTTGAAAACATTCGATACTGCCACGTTTGACTATGAAAAGCCCAAAGGGTTAAGTATGTATTGATTATAATTGAAAAATGGACTTTTGATTATCAACAATATATTAATAATGATTAAACGTTAGTTCTTTAATGTGTTTCTTTCATTGGTAATAGAGTAATAGAGATGAAGATGAAAGTTTACCAAGCACCTCTAATAATTCAACTGTTGTTGCTTATGCTTCAACAAGCAAAGGAAGCGATTTATGATTGGTGTTTAATAACTGTACTATAACTATAAACAATTAATATAATAACTGATATTATGGAATTAAATGTTATACAATAAAATTATTAAAAATATCTATTGTTGATGTTGTTCAAGTATTAAAATTATAAAAATACAAATACAAGTAGGTCGTATGTAAAGTATAGTACATAACTCGTGTTGTAAAGCATTTTACGCACCTACGGAGTTATTTTTCCATTCGTGCGTAAAATACTTCTTACCACACACGTTACGTAATATACTATTACGCAACTCGACCTCCTCTGCAAATGTCGAAGACGGAAATGTCAAATTAACAGAACTTTAATTTATAAGAAATATCTTTTTTTCCCTGGCCTGCGGAAAAGTCCACTCATTTTGGTGTTGGAAGAATCACTTTTCCGCACTATTCATTTAGTGCGGAAATTTTTTTGGGGAGTATGCTTACCACTAAAAGGGCCTATGCCCATCGAATAAAATATTAAACGTCAGTGACGCTGTCGCTGGACCTTCCACTAGTCAGAAGAGCCAGTAAAGCCTTCCAAAATGACCTCTTCCAGCCAAGTTCCCATCGCCACGGTTGCAACAATTAGTGCTGACAAAGCAGTGAGAAACCGAAATCTGACTCCATTGAAAAAAATTAATTTGCAGAATGCTATAAATTGCACGTTCAATATTAATAATTATTAATTTGTTGATATGAATTTAATAATAAATGTGTCTTTATGTTAACTTTTGGTTTTTTTTCGCACGCTGGTAGAAAAAAATTGTGTATTTAACACGCGCATGAAGTGATAAGGACAAAATACACCCAATCCATTTCAACAATTTCATTTAAATACTCGTAGGTAAAAATTCAAAAAGAAGTGGAATGTTAATTTATAGACAATAATGGAGAAATGTGAAAGATGCATTCTACCGTTGATTAGGATATTGTCAATCATAATTGGAGCACATTTTCAACACTTGATAAAGCAACCATTATGTTAAAAATGTTGTAATCTTTCCATTGTAGTTGAAAATAGTTTGTATTAAAAACTTAATTGAGACAATTAGGCTTTGCCAGACTTTATTGGGCTTCTGTTTTATGTATTTAAGACCTTCCAGACTACATAAAATCATACGGTTGTACTCTGTATCTGTAGAGTGGGGAGGGTGAGTGCGTAGGCTCACAGCACTTAGGTAGGCTCACAGCACATGTGACCCATTGTACATCCTCTCGAGGAGTTGTCCTCCTAGGTCATTGTCCATCCTGTCCTTCTCAGGAAGGTGGACAGGTCACTGGGAGACGTCTACTTTATATCGGCAGGTGTAGGCCAAGACTCACCGAACACACACTCTCTTATTGACGATAACTCCGGACACTCGCATAAGACATGCCTGACAGTTTCATCTTCCTGTTCACACATCCTGCATAGAGGTGTGTCCACTAGCCCCATAGTATGAAGGTGTTTCCTTAGTTGACAGTGACCAGTCAGAAATCCTACGGTTAAACGTAGGTTTTTCCTGGTCATCGCCAAATATTTCTTCGGCGCCAGCTTTCCAGGGTCGCCCAGGGTGATCCTGGCAAGACTGCATCCTTTGATTCCATCCCATCTCTTAAGGTATTGAGCATGGGAGTAACGTTTGACTAGTTCCGCAATTGTCGAAGTCTTTAGGCCGTAGGTGTCAATGGGTCCTAGAATTTTTAGTCCAGCGGCTTCCCTGGCTAAAGAATCAGCAGTGCGATTTCCTTTACTACTGTCGTGCCCTTTGGCCCATCTCAGGATAATATTGTTATCTGCCGAGGCGTCAGCTAAATCTTGGTGGCACTCTAGTACTAGCCTCGATATAACTCGATATAACACATGTTTTTGCCAGAAATTCCTCTTCTGGTTAGTTCTTTTGTGGCAATTGAGATACCAGCCAGTTCTGTTTGAACCACGCTGGTATTGTTTCCCATTCCCCACTTAATCTTTAGGCCTAGTGCTCTCGAGTAAACTCCACATCCTGAGCCTTCTTTCATTTTTGAACCATCTGTATATATGCGTATTGCATTTGCAGCATCTGGCTCTGTGTTCTGTTTTATTTGAATTTTGTAGGGTTTGTTAAACAAAAACCTGTGTTCAATTGCATCGTTGGCTGCCTGCAGCAGAGGTAGCG
>CAJUYI010001395.1:11937-38296 GCA_910591695.1 Galerucella pusilla
AAAAAAAAGGGGGTGTTCCTCTCCTCTATTATCCTCGTACCTTCGAGTAGACGATATAGGTCTACTAAACTATTTCGAGCACTCCGGCTTTGCCGTCGTGCTCGAAAAATCGCGCGTGTTTACTTTATTATTATCGAATATTTTTCACTCAACGTAATCCTTGAAGCTGTTGAAATATTATAACTGTAAATATATTTACCTACCCCCATCAACTCTGCTCTATTATCTAATTTAATTGTAATCCAAACTCCACTAAGCTCCTCAAGAGTTTGAATTGATATGACACCAAACCATTTATCCGAGTCTGTTTGATTTTCGTAATAAAATGTATTTGGACATGGTGAACGTAAAACTTGGGAAGTTACTTGATTAGATAAATAAGCAAGCATCAGAAGGTATAAAATCATTATGGATACTTTTCAAAACACCTGAAACAAACATACTCTATTATCTACTACATATATAATAATTACTATTATATCTATATACAAGTGCGTGAAGTTATACTTTTTCGCAACGAGTGCGCTTAAGAACTTCACGCACAAGCAGTGGCGGATTTGCCATAAGGCCCAGTAGGCCCGGGCCTAGGGCGGCCAGATACGAAGGGCGGCAATCGTGCCAAAAAAACTCAGTGATGATAACAAGAAATAACTCAAATGCAAAGTATCTCAAAATATTTTAGAGGCTCGCGTACCGTACGTATGATTATAATCTTCCTAAATCACTATTTTTGAGTATTAAAGTATAAATACTTTCGTACATCGTGCTTAAAAAATAGTTCGTACGTTTAGTTTAATATTAGTGATCTAGGAAGAATACCTATCCTATTGTTATTACAAAAACAACTCAGCGGTGTCGCGCGAACATTCTAGAAAGCTCTACACGACGCTCGAATGCGTGCGCGCGCCGCCCCGCAGGAAGGATCTAGAAACGGTGCAAGCGCGACGGAAATACGCGCGACGTGAGATGCAACAAAGTGGCCGTGAAAATTTTAGAATACATACTTTTTTGGTAGTAATTGATACATTTTCAGAAGAACTGAAAAGACGCCGGGATGCTTATAAATTACTCTACAATAAATTCCACTTTATTACCAACCTGAAGAATCTAAGCATCTCAGAAGTCGAAGATAAGGCCAAAGCATTGTAAATGATTTATTCTACTGACTTAGAAGACAATTTTACAGAAGAATGTCTTCATTTTCGTTCCCACTGCAGCATAAAAAATGAGGAGCAAAAGAGTGCAGTCAGTTTGTTGAAATGGTTACGAACCGAAGGTCTTCAAACCATTTATCCAAACGTGGATATTGGTCTTCGTATGTGTATGTGTACACCCGCCAGTAACTGTACAGGAGAAAGATCGTTTTCTTGTTTGCGCAGAGTTAAAAACTATTTACGCACTACAATGACGGAGCAGAGGCTAAACGATCTTGCTTTGCTTAACATAGAAGCTGATTTTTTAAGGAAATTGGATTGCGAAGATTTAATTAATAATTTTGCTGCGCTTAAGTGCAGACGACGAGTTTTGTAACACATTGTAAAACCTTTATTTTATTAAAAAGGAAACCTAAAACCATTTTAAATGTTTTATTCAAATTTCCAATCATCCCTGGCCTCGGAAAATATTATAAACTAGCTTTATAAGCTAGCTTTTAGTTAACAATTTTCTGAATCAAATAAAAGTGGCAATAAAGTAAATTCATGAATTATGTATCTAGTCTCTAATGATCGGTGCTGAGAAAAGGGCGGCACATGGCCTGGGGCCTAGAGCGGCTAGGACTGCAAATCCGCCACTGCGCACAAGTGTCATACAAAACTTTATCTACGACCACATGAAGAAAAAATAAATAAATGTGCTCTGAATGGGTTAAAAAACATAAAAATGAATTTTCTATAAACAAATATATACACAACGAATACTAATTATTTAAATTCATATTTAGAGTAAAATGAGGACAATTATTTGAATTACTAATTATAATATTGGGTACCTAACTTTATTTTTCACCATGTCTGACACTTCTGTCAAATTTACTGACAGCACAAAAGTTTATACAACAAACGACTAAATTCAAGGCAACTAGATAATTACGTAGCTAAAAAAGAGTGTTAAAATGAAAACCCCATTTAAAAAGCATTGGTCATTTACGCACGCTTTTGGGTGTTATAATGAAAGTCGCATATAAAAAGCGTTGTTCATTTACGCACGCTTTTTAACGTATGTATAATGTATGTATATTGTATGATTTCACTCACTTTTTTTGGTTCGTAAATGCGTAATTTTTAGATAAACATATTTTCTTAATCTAAAAGTATTAAGGAGCTGATAATATCCATTAATCTAACGTTACAGCCATGCTCAATCCCTTAAGAGATGGGATGGAATCAAAGGATGCAGTCTTGCCAGGATCACCCTGGGCGACCCTGGGAAGCTGGCGCCGAAAAAATATTTGGCGATGACCAGGAAAAACCTACGTTTAACAGTAGGATTTCTGACTGGTTACTGTCAACTAAGGAAACACCTCCATACTATGGGGCTAGTGGACACACCTCTATGCAGGATGTGTGAACAGGAAGATGAAACTGTCAGGCAAGTCTTATGCGAGTGTCCGGAGTTATCGTCAATAAGAGAGTGTGTGTTCGGTGAGTCTTGGCCTACACCTGCCGATATAAAGGAGATGTCTCCTAGTGACCTGTCCACCTTCCTGAGAAGGACAGGATGGACAATGACCTAGGAGGACAACTCCTCGGGAGGATGTACAATGGGTAGTGATGAGCAAATGCAAGACCAAGACCAAGACCCGGTTAGTCTTGGTCTTGGTCTTGTTCTTGCATACAAGGTCTTGGTCTTGGTCTTGGTCTTGGTCTTGGTCTTGCAGGGTCCAGTCTTGGTCTTGGTCTTGGTCTTGCACCAACTCTTGCAAGTCTTGCACTTTTTTTGAAGATTTTTTCTGGAGTCCATTTTTACAAAAAAAATGAATAAGGAAAAATAGTTTCTAAAATCATTAAAAGTAAAGAAAGGGACAGTCTTTCTCATTATATTTGTTTTTTTAATATTTAATTGTAGCGATAAATCAAGTATTAAAATTTTTTTATTCATTTTGACAATTTTTTTAGAATATAGTTTTATAATGTATCAATGATGTAAAGACGTAAAAATATAACAATTTATAATCTTATTTATACGTTTGAAAAAATTTATGTATATTAAAGTCACTGAATTTTAAGTCTCTCTATAAAAAATTATTCTTTCTTTGCAGGCCTATTAGCTGGGATTTGAAATAAACCAAAATTATTTTTTTTTTAGTGTTGGTGATTAAAAAAAAAGAGGTGTTTTTTTCAAGTTATAGGATATTATTGAAATTTTTAGTTTTTAAAACACCCGATTTTTCTCTTGCAATATTAATAAAATAATTTAATACATTTTATTATCATTTTTAAGACAAATACTTTGTGTTTTTAATGCATTTTGACATATTTTTTACACCTCTTGGTACAGATTTTTGTTGTAAGATTTCAACACCCTGTATTTTAGAAACGGCACACTTCCAGACATAGAGGTGTCCTATCTCAAACTACTTCTCTAGCTTTTATTAATATATCCTATAAATTTTGACCAGTTGAGCGGGAACACCCTGTATATGAAAAAACTACTTCTTTAAAACAAGCAGTTGTGGTCTAAAATAACCCCTATATCGACTGGCCTAAGTTATATTTTAAAATTTAGAATAAAATTATAAAGAATGCGGTAAGCTCGGTATGTTTTTCAATCCGTAATTATGGTTATATTGATAACCTTGCTTAAGAGTGAGTATTTTGTTGTTTGCAATCGAGATTTATTTTGATTGTCACTGGTGGCTACAAGCAATTATTACGTTATTATACTGGCGATTCCAATAAACTGTAATATTTAAATTGGATATTGGTTGACGTAAGAATGAGTTTATTTTTAAATTTTAATAAATTTTGAATGTTCCTGATCTATTACTTGTAATATAAGACACTAAAAGACAAATTATACCCGTAAAATTTCTTAAGTTCACGAATATTTTGAAAATTCCAGTGAGATAATCGTGTATAAGAATGTCCTATTCGCTTAAAAAAAATCAAAACAGAAAAAGCTTCTTAGTTCTTTAAATAAGATGAGATAATATGTCCGTTTTATTAATTGGATGTCCCGTATATATTACATGTCTGACTACTAAATGACAAAACTATATCGAAAATAAATGTAAACCAAATAAGATCTAGGTACAATAATTGACGATACAATCTTAAGCTAGTTCACACTATGTTAAAGTAGGTCCAGACTGAGTAACATCACTATAAATATAAATGAAACTTTTGGGGGGTCAATTACCTTGGAATTATGGTGTACAAATATGTGGGATTCCGTGGAATTCCAGTGGGATTCACCATGATTTGAATGGAATTTCTTAGTTTAACCTCCATTGCTTATGGGTTACAGTCGAGTTCCAGTTCGCTTTAACTTGCCTAGAGTAAGTAAGTAAAGAAAGGGGGTTTGGGGTCGGGACCTTTTCGCGGTGTAGGCCAATGGAATATTTGTAGAAATAGGTAACACCAAAAAAAAAAAGGGAAAATTTGATCATTGGAAAGATCTATAAGTAGAGCATTTCCGAGAAGCATGATGGATCTTACTTTTCAGGCAGTATGTGTCTTACCTAAGTATTTTTGCCATTATGAAAATGCGTTAAATACAAGTGAAATAACGTTACTTTTAATATAAATTTCTTCAAAATAAATTTAAAATAATAAAAAGTTGTGTTATGTAGACATTTCAATAAAAGTCTACCTGTTAGAAAACTGTTAAATAGGTACATTCCTATGGAATCGTCTAGACACAAAAATATATTTAATATAAATATTAATTTAAATCATGGAAAATAAATTATGATCTAATGGTCTGAATATACCTAATTTGCTTAACTGTTGGGTATTTTAGAAATGGAAATGTACACTGTTCACTGTTACTGTACACTGTACACACTTAATTAAGAACAAATTAAGAAAATGGATACACATTTGTGTTAACGTCAAGATAACGCACTAGATAAAATTGAGAAATAACCAGAAAACCAACTCACAATTTTAAAATAAGTTAATGGAATTTCTTGTTCATGTTTCCACGTGAGACATTTATTAAATTGTGCAATGCAAAAGTATATACGACGTAGGAATGTCTGCTTACTTTGTTTACCAGCAAACATTCTAATAAGAAACTGAATACAAGAAGAAGAAACCTGTTATATTTTAACCTTTCTTTAATGTTAATACTTTTGAGCGTCCCTTGTAATATATAAATGCTGTGAAAACCGCTAATAATGTTTGAATACAGTTAGGTAGGTACCTACCTATTGTAAATATTTTTATAACAAAATGAATTAATTAACATATCTACTAGTAAAGCGTAAAGTATTAAATAAATACCTACTTATTTGTTTGTGATAAACACATTAGAAAAATAGTCACTTCACTATAATGTTATACTTATGAATGTATTTTTAAACTGTTAGAAGAAATCATAACATTCGTTTAAAATTTAAAACCAGTTTACAAAATAAAAGAAACGAGAATCCCCGAATCCACGATCTTCATTAATTAAACATTAAATTTATAAGAATATATTTATGACATACGTGGCCAATTCAAAAAGTAGGTGCCATATATAGTTTACAGCATAATATCACCAATCTAGGTAATTATTTATATGGGATATACACAATATAATAAAGTGCATACTCTCGCAGAAGTATGTTAGTAGGATTATTATAATGTCGGATAGTCAAGCAGCACTGAGCTCTTGTGTTATCAGTGTCAAAATGGTATGGGAATGCGTAGACTAACTAGCTAGACGAGAACAATATAATCACTTTACTATGGATTCCAGGACACACTGGAATAGAAGGAAATGAAATAGGAGATAAACTAGCAAAGAGGGGGACTTGAATACCTTTCTGGGGGCCTGATCCCTTTTGCGGAATCAGCCCCAATGTAATATTGGAAGAAATAGGTAAAGCCGAGAAAAAGAGAAGATGTGACCATTGGAAAGATCAAGTAGGGCTTATACAATCAAAGACTCTTGTGGGTGACTACAACCTGTTGAGATCAAATGAATGCATAAGTCAAAGTAAAACTGCGCTAAGAGTTTTAACAGGGATCCTAACGGGACATTGTTGCCTGAATAGGCACCTAAAAAAGCTCAAAATAGTGGAGAAAGGAGAATGCAGATTTGGTGGAATGGAAGAAGGAACCTCCATCCACATGCTTTCCAGCTGCACAGCACTTCAGAATCCTAGAGCACAGCACCTGGGAGATTACTGGATAGAAGAGGAACATTTACGTAATTTGAAGCCAGCAGACGGGATTCTTCACAGTTTTTTAACAGTATATGGCGTTATTGGAGCGTTTGAACGTCGAAATTGCAAAGAAACATCCGCATAAAGTTGAAGAAAAAAATTTTGTTTCATCAAGACAACGCACCGCGTCACAAGTCAATCAAAACAATGGCAAGACTACATGAACTGAACTTCGAATTTCTCCCACATCCACCGTATTTGCCAGATTTGTCTCCAGCTTTTTTTTGTTAGGTCCGGAACTTTTCAGCCCGTACATTTTCTAGAATTGTGGATATAAACGTGAAATAATTTTTTTAAATATAAAACCAGACATTTATATTATTTTTTTTCCCAATAATAATGATAATTTATCTTTTTTTCTCGTAAAGGTTAAATGTACAACAATATTTGTTTGATTAAGACATTTGCTGGAATTCGTCGAGTTATTATGAATGATTACGGATTATTGTTATCAAAACGACTATACTTCATCAATATTTTATTCATACTTATTTTTCGGTGGGTTTATTATAGTATGGAGCAATTTATGATTAGTCATTTTTTAAGACACAATATACAATTATGTATAATATTGGTTAATGTTTCTAGGATTTATTAAATATTCAAGCTTCAACCAACTATACTCTATCCCTTTTTTTCATATTTTGAATAATGGGTCAAGCGGGACCAAAATCCTTATAGGTACGGCCACCAAGAGCAAAATAAAGCGATAAGTCGGCACTGCTTTTAAATATACTGAATTCTACCAGCTCTAATAAGAAAAGTTTCAAAGAGAAAGAGAAACTAATTATTTTGAATCACAAATAAAAAGTGTACAAATAATAATAATAAGCAGTGTAATCCGTAAATCTGTATTTTGACCATTTGTATTCAGCTATTCGTAGTGAATTTGTTGACAGATATTAAGACTTTAGACTAATTTATCAGTTATTTATAAATAAAATGTACACCATGATGATGACACTAGTTCTATCAAGTGGTTCTAAATGAGTGTTGCCTAAGTAGTAGGTTCTAGGAATACAGTAAATTAAAAATAATAAACCCTTATTCATGCCCCCTTGGTTATTTGTAGGTTGATTTTTAATAGGATACTAAAATAAAAATAAACTTTGAATAAAAAACGTCAATGATTATTAACTCAAAATGTGGACTTCTAGAAGAAACCTATACAATGCCTCCGAATATGATTTAAGAAATAGTCGATTCGCCCCTAGAGGTCGCTAAAAGGAATACAAACTGCGGATATTTAATTTATTCAAGTTTTTGTTCTTCCAAACCTCAAGATAAACTTCGAATAAAAGATACCAATACAACATTACCACTATTTAATAATGCGGTCGATTATAAATGTATCAGCATATGTGCTTCTAAAAGAAATCTCCAAACATAATTTCATAAATAATCCATTCGATCATAGAGGTCGCCAGAGTCTCTATTTGGGGGCTAAAAATTAATTTCACATTTAAGGGAATCAAACTGCAGATATTTAATTCCTTTAAGAACATTTTATTTCAATTCTCATTTAAAGAGGAAACATTTTTTCCACTGAATCAAGTGAAGAGTGAAGTTGAATTTCATAATGCATTGCTAAATTTCTCCTGCGTCGTAAAAGTAGAAGGTCATAAACCTCTGTGATGGAACCGGCTGCCGCGCTGTGATTGGTGGGTAGTGATAAACAAGGACAAAACTATTGGCCGGTTTCTAAGCAAGCAGCTCGATATCAGATTCTTCGTCATAAAATCATTTGTGGTCTCCTCGCCAAAGAGAATAGTCGGTTTACTTTTTTACATGAAAATATGCGTAATTACTTAAAAAATATATCTGTCCCCTCAACAACACATCAGGACAGATAAAACAGTGAATGAGTGACTTTTATGCCATTTCAATAATATTCCTGATAGTGAATATTTACTTAGGTCGTAATGGCGCTCGTATGTGAAATAAAAAGGTTTGCATTACTTTTTACGGCAAAAATTACACGAAATACTGTTTCCGAGGCCAGAAATATGTTAAAATTAACGTTGAGATCGAATAATTACGCGAGAAATTTTTCAGAAGTCTTTCCGCTGTCAAATTCCTACATAGGCGTGGGTACACACCCTGGGCCATATTACCCAGATAACCTACCAAAGAAATTGCAAAAATACTCTATTATCCAGTTTTCAAAAACGTGAAAATACAGATATTCACAGTATTTGAAATTTTACGTAAAAGGCTGGATTTTAGATTTTTTGCCAATCACATGCCAAAAATGACTAGTAATCAAAATGGAGGAAGGTAACACTAAATCTCTTTCAATTTTATTTATTTATGAATTTAATGAAAACTTTATATTATTTTCGTTCCCAACTTAATATTAGCATATTTCTAAATAGGTACGTAAATAGATACTTTTGTAAACGCTAAATATAATGATGGCCTCCATTTTCTATGGCTTGGGCTGTGTTCTAATCTGTCAAAATATAATTCGTATCATTTTCATGGCATTTCTTATCAAAGCTGTATCACTCTTTTATCTCGAAAACAATGTTGATATAATTACTAATTAAAAATTTAAATCGGAAAGATTATATCTAAATACTTGTCCTTGGAATGACTTTTCGGGAACTATTTTTCAATAAATCTGCATATTACAGACCTAAGTAGGTATTTAAATTAAATAAATTCAAATAGAACTATTGACTAATACATTTAGGATCAAGATTTTTAATTCGTAAGTAAACTATTAGCAGCAGTAATTTAAATCTATAAACTAAACATACTGAAATCCAATTAAAGAAAGGCAGTAAGTTGCTTAGATTTTCTTTATTATCGAGTCATAACTAACTCCTATACCTCTAGGTGATTGGGTTCATTAGATATTAAGGTATTTCTATCTAAACTTGGTTATTTTTATAGTATATAGCGTTTCATCAGAAATACGGTATATAAACTAAAAATTTTTGTACCTAGTCATGACTATAATTATCGCATACCTACTAATATCTGAAAATGCATTTTTAGGATGATTAGTTCATAAAAAATCGTTAATTGTTATTCAATTTAACTGTGGGATGAAAAGAATGAAAAATAAGAATATTGAAAAAATTTTAATTATTTAGGTTGTTGGCACACAGCCCAAGCTATGACGTCATGGGTCAAAATACATGGTAAATATCCTGTTGACCTTGAAACCTTTAGAAATCGATTGTCTGCTTTTAGCGCCATCTACTACATATCGTATTTTAGTGCGGGAAAATTCAAATTCATTTGAAATAAAAAAGATGAATAATTAGGCATTCAATCAGCATTCAGAATAATAGCCATCATCATCTGAAAAATATATTTTGCGTAGCTCATACCAAATAGTAGTATAAACTAAATAAATAATAAAGTATAATTTATTATCGTTTAAATAGGTATTGAGGTATATATTTTTTAATTCAAATAATCACATTTTTGCGATCATCAAAGTTCCATGCTCAATAATATTACCGAATTTAATTTTGAATCGTTGTTGCTAAACAAAAAATAAAAACAATTTTACCGTACTATCTAGATTTTAAATTGAATTTCCATAAAAAAACGTGAAGTTTCAATACCTACGTTTTGTCTGTAAAATACGTGAAAAGACTGTCGGTTTCTAATTGGCATATTCTAACCTTAACAGGCTTTTATATTACACTTAACATAAACGTTTCCATAGGTATATTGATTTAATAGCTAAATAATTTCCATGGAAACCTTTTATAATATACTGATAACAATTGTCAAAAATATTCTATATTCAATTTCCATTCAGAAATTGCTTCCTCTACAGTTCACAGTTTGATATAATCGAAAAACTAAATGCAGTTCTAGTTGATGTTTATTAATCTTTACGATCCAACTCCATTCTTTTTATGTTGAGCTTCCTCCTGTAGGTGACTGAATCTGCACTTGGTTTCGTCTGCCCTGTTAGCATATTATTATCTACTGCAGTTTTCCTAACAACTGTTGTAAATTTTGGCGAATGTCCGAATAACGGTTTCGCCTGTATCTGTTCTGGCGAGGTTTTCTACATGTCTACAGATTTCTGCACCACCCACTTTTATTGTCGATTTTGCAGAAAGTAGGTAGAGTAGGACAGTTCAGGTACTATAAAGGGCGTGGACCTGGATACCTTATTCCTGGCTAGCTCATCAGATATTTCCTCTGAGAAAATTGCGATATTCATAATTAAATTTTGCACTTCTTTCTTCTGTTTGCTCATGTCATAGGGCTAGTACCTGGGAAAGACAAAATATGTGGTCTCTAGGGATGCTCTCATTCAAAAATTCGGTCCCTGGGAGGTTGCCTTAGGGAGTGAGGTGGTTCCAGAATGTTTCCTCCCTACTTGGGTATATTTAAAAATATGGTATAAGCTGCAATAATGATATAAAAAGGAAAAACTTATCTCTAGGTAAAAATTGCTAGTGACGAAAACAAAATACGACATACAAAATTGTTTTTATCAATAATTATGCTAAAACAAAATATATATTTAAATATATTTGTGGAAAGATGTAAACATACTTAAATGCATTTGGAACATTGCACAATAATTACAAATAAAATTTGTGGAATGTTGTTTTTCTCCCAGTTACAACGAAATCAACTGTAGAATCCTGACATCAAACAATTCTAGATAAATAGTGCCCTGTCTTAGTTACAGGGGTTACAGGGTGTTCTATATACTTGACGGGAGGTGTAGGCACATAACTCTGAAAATAACACACATTACCGTTACGTGGGTCCCCTAAAAAGGCAACATAATTAATGTATCTCGTAACTTTGACATGCTTATCAGCGAGACTTCCTCTTGGAAGTTGTATCTTTACATTTTATGATGTTATTGTTAGGTTTTGACCATACATAAGATAAAATATCTAATTATAGTTACATTTGGCAATTTCTATAAGCACTTATGTACTATTATATACAAATTGCATATTTATTTATAGATATGTCCCAAAATAAATGTATACTATGTTTCATCGGTATTCTTAGAGCTCACATTTCTTAAATAATTCGCATTGAACTTAAAAATATTTACTTTACGTACAGGTATTTTTGACCTGCAATAACTGAACTTTATGTTTAATATCATACGTGAATTTTTTTGTCATAAACATACATAAAATACGAAAATTAGATCTGGTATTATTTCATGCAAAATTTTCAAAAAGTTTGCAAAATAGACACACGCAGCTGGACAATATTATGATTCTTCAAACAGATGTTACATTACTTACAGTGAAGACCTTTGATTTTGATTTTATCAATACTATGCTTTAAATTTTGATGTAGAGTTAAATTTGAATATACCGGGTGCTGAATTGTGAAGATGTTTCTTACTCGAAATATTGAAACCCCCGTATAAAACAGGAGGTATAAACTGGTGTCATAATATAGCCCCACGCTTTATCAACATCTTGGTTTTTTTATTCACGCTATTTTCACTGTAAAAGTAATATTGTATATTCCTAATTATGCTCCATTTCTATTTTTCTTATAGCAATACTTCCCAAGAAGATCCGTCAGAAAAAGTTGATCCCCTGGATTTAGAAGATGGAGAAATTGAGGACGACGAAGAATCTTTTGCAGCTCCTCCAGAATCAGCTCCGGTCGATGAACCTCCACACCCAATTCAAAACAGGCCTCCTGAAGTTGAGCCAGCGGAAATTGTTCTTAGTGAAAAAGACAAAAAAAAGAGAGATAGGGCTGAGCGGTCGGAAAAGAGAAGGCAGAAAGAAGACAAAGGTAAAAAACATATGACCGAAGCGGAAAAAAGTATATTGCATTTAAGGAAACGAGAAGAAATGCAGTGGAAGAAATGGGAGAAACTAAGAACTAAAGACACTATAGAGGCGCAAGGTAATAAACGAATGAATGAAAATTATCATTATCAAAATATTGTCATAACTCTATTCCACTTTTCAATCCAATCCAAGTTTAAATATTCAGCTCTTTATAGTATTTTGGAGCTCCCAAGTTATATTTACAATTTTTTATCTTTATTGTTCATTATTTATTTATTTTATCAAACATAAAAGTTGAAACACAATTTCTAGGTAGTTCAAATGCTGTAAACTTTACTATGATAATGTTCAGTCAGTATGGTGGTTTTATGTACAAGATTTCTCATAAATTATAGTCCAAAATTTAGTACCTTGTAGTAGTCCAGTAAATGAAAAGACATAGCTCCTGAAAAGTCCCTCAAAACTTCACTTTGGGCTCAATTTGTAGGTCACGGCAGGTGACTAAAAGACTATTTTTTTTTAAAATATGAACAAATTAATGAAATAGTCTCAAAATCTCATGGGTAAAAACTTTGACCGCTTTTTTAAATATTTTTGTCAAGTTCGAAGTCACATGGAATGATAGCTGTGAGGAACTTTGAATAGTCGGAAAATGTCAATTTTTTGCCGAGTTATGGAGCAATTCGTCCGCCCGCTTACAAGTTAATGCATAGAAAGTAGAATACCTACAGGCAGAGCAGCAGCTGAAATGAGACTTTTGGGTCTCATTATCTCGATAACTATCGAATTTTCGAAAAAAATTATAGGGACCATTTCTGTTGATAATAAGACGATCTTAATTTTTTACCTAAAGAAAAATTCTCTAATTCGCATATTGAGACAGATATTAGCAAGAAAGCGGTTTTCCCGGATTTATTGGCCATTTTCCCCCCTTCCCTAAACTCAATCGCGTTAAGTTTTTTCTCGTTTGAAAAAACACCTGCCGTGACCAACAAATTGAGCCCAAAGTCTTCAGTGACTTTTCAGGAGCTTTCGATATTTTCAGGTGTTCTTGGACTATAGGCAGAGTAGGTAGTATTAAAATATTGACAACACCTCAATATATTTTAATTTTTATGGGTTTTGCTACATTGTATTATTCTAAAGGTGCAAAATGAAAATGAATTTTTAATTATAACTGTCAATTTTCTGTGTATTTAAATTCGTATCAAAAGAATTATTAGTCTTCTTGCTTCATGACAGTTAACAGAATCCTTTCTCTATTCTATACATTTTCACTTGACTACTATTTTGGGTATCACAGGAAAAAATTTCTTATTAATTGATAAACTAGACAAATTCTTTTAATAATATTACTTTTACTTGGGAAACAAATAAAACATCCTTAGAGCCAAGTATAGACATTTATTTTAGACCTTGTTATATTACATTGACCAATATTTTCTTTTTTCTCGCTAGACGACGACTTCGCAAAAAATATTGAAAAGACGTTAGCAACAATTTTAAGTAAGAAAGAAAAAGAGGCAGCGGCACTAGCTGCAGGTAACAGCGGAGAGGACGTGGAAAAGGAGAGAGATAAAAGTGAAGATAAAAGAGGAAGAAAGCGGCGAAAAGGTGAAAAAGACAGAAAAGTGAGTTGATAGGCTAATAGTTTGTTTAAACGGTGAAGCAGTGTAGTTATATTTTTCAGAACAAGCAAAGAAAGTTTGATTCTCCAAAACTTGAAATAGATAAAAACGAAATGATGAACATGCGTGTTGGAAGTCCAAGTATGGAAGACAGGATAGAACCTCCTCATTCCGGAGAAGAAGAGAGTCACGAATCCGAATATTCCGATGATCCAAGCAGGTTAGAAGATAAAGAAAGAGACGGAAAAAGAAAACGACGAAAAGGAAATAAGGATCGTGGTAGAAATAAGAGGGATAAGGATTGGAAAAATGAACAACAACAACCCCTTAAAGATTCGCAAGGAGTTTGTGTATTCTACTTACAAGGAAAATGTCAAAAGGTAATATTAATCTATTTTCAAAAAATATGTTTTATTAATATATATTTTGGTTTATATTTTTCAGATTGATTGTCCTTATTCCCACGAAGCCGTGCCTCCGATGAAACTCGAACTGTGTAAGTTTTACCTGATGGATTGTTGCGCTAAGGGTGACAAATGTTCATATATGCATTCTGAATTTCCTTGTAAATTTTACCACACAGGTTTACAATGTAGCCAAGAAGACAATTGTAAATTCGCCCACGGCAAGCCGTTGTCTGAAAGTAAGATATTAACTAATTTAAAACGTCCAACTCACCCATTAACACCTCCAAAAAAAAATCAAGAGTGGCAAGTTTGTTTTCGTAAATTTCGTTTCATAACCTAAAATAATTCAATTTAGGGCCGCTGTTTGATATAAAGTACGCCACTGTATTTACCTAGTACAATTCTCGAAAGATAATAAAGTTTTTCCAAATTAATTTAATTAGGCGTATGCAGATAAGGGGGAAAAGTCAGCACACGTGTTCCACGCTTTTACAATTGATTTTGGACAAACTTTATCTATTTTTACAAATAAATTAGATTACCTGAAGTGGGAGAGGCTAAAGTGGTAAACATACCTGCTTTTCTGCTATTTTTTTGTAATAAAACTCTTAAACCATTACTGTTGAAACTTAAATCCTAATCATGATTATGTATGTATGTATTTTGGGGTGACATTCACTGAGACCTGAAATATCTATTGTGCCCCCTTACTTCTACTCAGTTTCTGATGAGAGTAGTTCCTTTAGTCCTATTTACCGAAGGAATTTTAGGATGTCTGCAGGATTCAACTTGGGTAAATGTTCCTCTTCTATCCAGTAATCTCCCAGGTGCTGTGCTCCAGGATTCTGAAGTGCTGTGCAGTTGGAAAGTATGTGGATGGAGATTTCTTTTTCCATGCCACAAAAACCAAATTCTTCTTCCTCCACTATTTTGAGCTTTTTCAGGTGCCCATTCAGGCGACAATGTCCCGTTAGGATCCCTGTTGAAACTCTTAGCGCAGTTTTACTTTGACTTATGCATTCTTTTGATCTCAACAGGTTGTAGTCACCCAGAAGAGTCTTTGATTGTATAAGTCCTACTATATCTTTCCAATGGTCAGATCTTCTCTTTTTCTCGGCTTTACTTATTTCTTCCAATATTACATTGGGGCTGATTCCGCAAAAGGGTTCAGGCCCCCAGAAAGGTATTTCAGTACCCCTCTTTGCTAGTTCATCTGCTATTTCATTTCCTTCTATTCCAGTGTGTCCTGGAATCCATAGTAAGGTGACTATATTGTTTTCGCATAGTTAATTTAATTTCCCTATGCATTCCCACACCATTTTGCAACTGATTACACAAGAGCTCAGTGCTTTATGACTAAGTATAGATTAAAACATTTCCAATAGCGGAAACTTTGTCAAATATAACAGTGTACCTTTAATTTTCAAGTACTTCCTAATAGAATAATTGACCTTGTTCTTTTTGACTGAGATATCTCTGATATCACTTCATTTAATGTGATCTGAGATAAATACTGATGAGAGTAAGCACCGAAAAGAACAACACTCTTAATTGAAACAGATGCATCTTCAAATGTTTAAAAAAGATTTAAAATATAAACATATAGGTACTTATATCAGCATGATTTAAGTGGGTTATCTATGATCCTTACTCACACCAATAAAAGTTACCAGATTAGTTACCAAAGGTCGTGTTCCAAATCTATTGAATATGCCTTGATTGATGAAGAAATAAGCCACGCATAGTCATAAGAATTAATTTAAATGTTAATTCTGTCACATGTAAAACTTTTTCATGTTTCGTATTTGAAATTTTTAATTCAAACTGAAAGATACGAACATACACATTACTCCAATATGGCTGTTTTCAATTAGCAAATAACTGAATGCAATAAAAAAGAAGTCAATAAGTTAATTTTTAGAAATTTTCACGATACTTTCACTTTCAGTTTTCAAATACTTGTGAGATACTCTTTTCATGGTAATCTTCCTTTTTTTACCTTCAAAGACCAATTTTCTAACATAACCCATTGTTTTCTATATTGTTCCAAATATCCTATAGCTTATATAAACTCCATAGACAGATATACTACTTTTGACGATATCTTTCCAAATGTGTGAAAATACAATACATTTAATTCTTCAAAGGACTACACAATTGAATTTAATTCGTTTCAAAGCTTGCAAAATTTTACCCAATATAGATAACATTTTTAATTCACTTATCAAAATTTTTCAAAAGTCCTGGTATTCCTCCAATATTTTCTGCACTGTATTCCTCTACCTAGGTATAATAATTGTTATTTTATTATACATGACAAAATTAAGTATATTTATTTGGCTAAACTATCAAAAATGGAAATTATCAGCTGATTTCAATGCCAAAAGGTGTGAAACTGGGCGGAATCTGATCAATCAGAGGTCTACAGAATTGCCAACTTAAATTCAAATTACTCCTCCTGGTTTTTAAATGAGTTTCAAAACTCAAAACCAAAGAAAATTCTGTTATGTTGCATACAAACCAATGGATACAATAATTCTTGGAGTGTTTTGCAAAAAAAAATTTATGAAACGGCCATTGTATTTGGAGATTTTTAATATTGACTAGGGTCGAAGACTATTATAGTTAGACAACACATTAGTTAGAATAACTGTTATTTTATATCGTCATTTTATTTGTTGTCAGCTGTCATTCAAAATCCTTGAGATTATATTATCCTACGTTATTTTCTTCATAGATATTATCTAGTCTCCCATGACTTGCTTCATTAATTACAGAACAATATGACTTTATCAAGTCTCACTTGATTCAACCAGTGCACTTAGTTGCTTTCAACTCAAACTTGACCCCAGTTCTTTTTTAAGACACTACAGAGTCATGGAATAGGTACCTGAAGTTTCAGAATATTGACATTCAGGGTATATGGTATTTTGTTTTATCCATATTTAATTTTTCACTAACATTTAGAGCTAAACTTAGTTGACAGATGTCACATGGTATCGATATTTGGTTTTCGATTGTTACTTCAAAAATACAACTACAGCAACATGGACACGCTCACCCAAGGCACTTGTTTGCTTCTGTCGACTGTAGTATACCTTCATTGTTGAATCACCCTGTAAAATCAATTGAAATATTACCGGGAACAGTAGACGATAATAACAAGAAATTACTTGTGCCCTGAAATGTAGCTTAATTTATAATTACTTTTTAAAACAGCGGCACTAGATTAAATGGGTTTCTTATTGCGCTCTTTTATTAGCGGACTCTAGCTGGAAAATTATCTCTAGTAATACTACCATGCATGACTTCATCAAGTATGTCAGTCAAAATTAATACGGTACAAATAGAAATTGTAACCAAACATTTATAAAGAAATTGAATTTACGAAGACCCTTTGTTTTTTCTCTTCCTGCATCTAACCAACTAACCCGTACCCGAAAGTATCCCACCATCCTACTAAAAAAAAAACAAAAAGTACCCAACACTGACCAAACCAATTTACAGGTCTGAAGCAAATTTTATTCAAACACATAGAAACTGCTCCGCGCGAGATATTGGGTGGGTTTCCTCGGATAAGTCGCGAGGAAGCATTGGACATGATAAATGAGACTCAGGACAAACTGCAGGAACAAGATGAAACCGAACACAAACCGGTAGTAAAAGGTGGGATACCATCATTGTTTGATATTAACGTACCCGTGCCCCCTGAATTATTGCAAGGATGCGATGGTTAGTTTTTATTATTTTTTTATTTATTTATCAACTTTTTTATTTGGAATGGCTCGAGTTTTTATTATATTAGCTTTGCTATTGGTATTTGAAATGCGGAAGAGAAAAAGCACAGCGGTAGTTGGTAAATTAATTTATTATTTAAAACTAGCAACCCAAAGTTTTGTGTCACAAAAGATTTAATATGGTACTTTACTTGAGTACCTACACATTATTTGCTCACCTCTTTTGTTTGTAATGATTATGATTGTCTCAATTTTTATTAGGTTATTCAGAATGCTGATTGTAGAAGTGAACATCCAGTCACAATGATTAAATTTTGTTTTTTATTCATCAAACTCGAATATAGATAGATAGATAGATTTATTTCATCACATTAAATACAAATGTACAATAGTGACAAGTCAAACTGACAAAGTAAAAAACAAACAACAATATATTAGTTACAATTAATACACAATACGTCTAAAATAGTTATTTCTAAAATTAAAACAAAAAACAAAATTAACATGTTAAAAGATTATTGCCTCACAATTTAAATAATAGTAGTCACAATGATACTGATAGTTTATAATTATGAAATTAACAAAAATACATAAAGTATCATTGGTTTAAAATAAAACATTCTATTCAATCAACACTCCTCGCTCAATTTTCAAGTTTTTGGTAATTTATTTTTATTTTTATATGAATTGCAATGGTACTAAGTGTATTGTGTGTGTTAAAATACCAACTAATATTTAAAAACTCTGGTCTAATGTCTGGATTATTTATTTTTACTTTATTATGTATTATGTTTGTCAATAATTTTGTACATTTTATGATTTATTATTAATTTTGGATGAATGGTTTTCCCGTAATTCATAACTTTTCAAAATATCACTACTACAGTAAGATCCCAGAGCGATAGGACATAACTTATTTTCAAATAGATGAAATGTTAGGTTCTCAGTAGTATCTCGTGTGCTTTGAATACCTGTGTGTTGCCTAAGGGCACCTGGACAGGTATCAGGTGAGAAAGGTTACTAAAAATAAGAGTTACTTTACTTGAATTTGTATGTCTGATTTTTATATATGTTTTGTAGAATAATATTCTAGAGTAGTATCATAAGTGTCATACACTTTCCATGGACCAAAACTTTTGTCAGACGCTTTAAAGCTCCACAAAAAATGAATAAACTTTATTTATTTTCACATGTCTGACTATCAAATATGTTATCAAAGCAAGTGTTACTAAGTTATATGTGCTCCAACAGATCCGAACTATACTGAATACTATACACTTATGAAAGTATTACTTAGATGAAGAAACGTTGCAGTTTCACTCTCTCTGAAACGTATTCATAGTGCTCTCGCACTCATACTCCCGGCTGATAATTTTTATGTTTAGTAATAGTTGCCTTGATAACATATTTGAAAGTCAGACATGTGAAAATAAATGAAGTTTATTCATTTTTTGTGGAGCTTTAAAGAAAGCGTCTGACAAAAGTTTTGGTCCATGGAAAGTGTCTGACATTCATGATACTACTTTAGAATATTATTCTACAAAACATATATAAAAATCAGACATACAAATTTAAGTAAAGTAAATCTTATTTTTAGTTACCTTTCTCCCATGATATCTGCCCAGGTGCCCTTAGGCAAGCTCCACAAAAGACAGGTATTCAAAACAGACGAGATGCTACTGAGAACCTAACATTTAATCTATTTGAAAATAAGTTATGTCTTATCGCTATGGGATCTTGGACTATACAAACATTTTTAAGAAAAAGTAAACAGCAAAAATAAACTGTTATATAAAATCCATCTAACGAGGTTCAATAAAACACTAAGTCTGTTATCTTTCTTTTTATAGCCTGATGATGGTAATGATTTACCGAAACTAGTAGCAAGTTACTTGTCCTTCTTTGTTCGGACAATATTAAAAGATTGTGGTTTGTACTTGGTGTTTTATTGAACCTGGTTTGTTTCAAAAACCAAATTTGAGATATGGATGAACTCTTAGAGTTAAATCTATCTAACATTCGATCGGTATAAATTTTTTTTCTAGATAAAAACAAATTAGATAAGAGCAGAAATCGACCATCAAGATGGCAGGAACCTGAAACGTCTCTAATGGGTAAAGAATTCCCAATGAAACCATTCAATTTTGGACAAGATCAAGATATGAGGATAAACAGGTAAATTTCTAATTATTAGAACCTTTTGATCAAACTTTTTTCAGTCCCTTTTAACTATAATAAAACTAGTCTTGATATAGGGTAAAGCTACCTGCCCGACACAGAAATAAAAAAATGTAAATATTGCGTTGCACAAAGTAGAAATTTATTAAAAATACATACCTACTTATTTATTTGACTTGTATTTTTATTTTCAGTAATGGTGATATTGATATGCGAACTTTACCTCCCCCGTTAACAAATTTAACAGCAACGAAGCCATCCATGTCTAGCAAACCTACAGATAATCAAGATTTAGATCTGGAAAGGTACAAAAGAGAAGCGGGCATTTTACAAGACGTTGACATCCGTACAAATAGTATTTTACCTTTCCCTTCCACAACAAAAGATATAGACATTAGGCAACCGACGTTACTAGTAACCAAAGACATAGATATAAGACAAATTCCCCCAGTATTCAATACGTCAATGCCTACGGCGAATCTAGATAACGATCTTGAAGATGAACCGATGTTACAGATCGATACCGGTGAAGATAAAAAAGAAGAAATGTCAGTGCCGGCTGATTTGCCGAAAGCACAAAGAGATCTGTTTATGAGGATACAAGCTAATCAAAAAGATCTTATTCCAGCATCTGACGAAAAACAAGATTACGAATTAGATGAAAATATTAACTGGTATTCTGATGATGACGATGAAGATGATAACAGACTGACAATTAAAGTTGACAACGAAGATACTAAAGACAATAAGGAAGAGAGTCCGGAATCTACGGAACCAAAGTAAGTTTCAATTTTATATAGTTTTTAATATATTTATTGAGTTTAATTAATTTTTAGTGATTTCCTCATAAGCCCAGCTGCGATTAAACCTCAAGATGTCGTCGACAAATTGGGCGACCTTTCGAAAATTGACATTTCAGCAGAAGTAACTAAACTGTTAACATCCATGAGCCAAGGTCGTAATCAATTTCCGTTTACATCTAAGCCGCAAACCACCGAAGAAGCTCCTAATACCACGCCTCCTAGAGTAACGTCAGATCCTCGTACTGCTAGACAAGTAAGAATAATATATTTTTATTAACTCTCTTAATAGCCTGGTCAAAGTACAAAAAAAACCTCACAAAATTTAAAATTGAGTATTTAAAAGGGTTGTGTTCAACATGAGAAAAACTTTACGATGCTAGTCATGCAATTTTCCGGAAAATCGTTGAGTAAATTTTTTTTGTGTGTTGTTTTTTCACTCTAATTGTTTAAATAATGAAAATACAGAAAAATGTTTCAATCAAAAATTGTAGCTGATACATTTATCCACAAATTTTATCGGGGGTAATACCACAAGAGCTCAGATTTAGCAGGATATTTTTTGTGGTTGTTTTCGAATACTTACTTTCATTGGCAATTTAACGAGAGCTGTTCTGGCAAAATCACGAGAGCGTTGCTCGAGTGATTTTGCCTGAACAGAGCTAAAAAGTAAAGAAACAATTATAATTCCTATTTAATTTATCCCAGCGATAATTTCTTCTTGATCTAGCATTGCAAATGAGCATAAAACATTATCGTTATAAAAGCAGAGCCATCAATATTTCGAATTTTAAACAAATGCTTCTTAAAAATCTGGTTTTCTTGCATGCTTAATTTCACTTTTTTTTTTAGCCTTCATTCAATTATATCTTTTTTCGAAATTAATTTAATTCACTGAAACTTTACCACTAAACACTTTGAAGTGTCTACTTTCGAAACTACTATATAGTTTTTCTATAAATACCAGATTTTTTAAATAATAGACAATTATTTACAACAAATACTTAAATCAGACGTACAACTTTTTTTAGTGTTTATGATATTATCTAAGAATTTTTGAACTTCATGATGAACCTATTTAGAAGTGATCGCGATACAAAAGTACACACCTATGGCTCAGGTAAGAAAGAGAAGGGAGCACAAATAAAGTTGAAAAAGCAGGTGAGAGAGCCCACCGCGTAATAACAACAGCAATAATAATAAAATATTAACAACAAAACTTTCAACAAATTACATCAAAAATAGAGTCTGTTATTGAAACAATAATGAAAATGAAGTGGGGTCAAAAAAATTAAGGTTCAATGAAGGTTTACGTGGAAAATCGTATGTATCTTTGTGGAAAATGCAGATACAAGAAAAAGCTTCAATTATTTTTTCTCTTATTTATTGGGAATCAAACCACAATAATGTTTTTTATTTTTTATTTCGACGTTTCGGTAGCGTTCCAGCTACCGTTGTCAAGATTAATAAGTAAAAAATAATTTTTGGTCCCTATCTGACACAACGAAAAAATATGACAATCAATAATATTTTGAAGTTTAAGACTACAAAACTTTGTTGTCAAATTTTATTAAGGTCCATTCATAGTAGATAAGATCTCTGGTAAAATGTGAAATAAAATATTTTATTTCATGACATTCTAACGATATGTTAGTCTACTAGAAATAGAATCCAGTGAAGTGCACGTTCCAGGAACGGTTTTTATTGGGATAGCGCTTTTTTTTCGCTTATTTTAGAAATGTTAATAAAACGCGTTTGTTGTTACTTTTTTGAGTATGATTATTTTTGTTTTCAAAATATGTATAACTCAGTTTGGTGATTTTGTGTATTGAAGTGTGTATTGATTAACAATTATTCCAATGATAAATCATAAGAAAACCTGTATAAAAACTTATGATGCTATCCTGATAACGCAGGTAATTGATTATTGGAAATTTCTCTTTCTAACATTGGTAACCAAATTTGACTACATTCGGCTGAAATACTAGCTACTCATTTATCTGCATTTAGTAGTATTAAAGCACTTACTTTGATTTTTCGTCTTCAATTATTGGGCTCTTTCAATATTATTTTTGTCGAATCCCATTGAATTTTATGCCCCTCTTCACAAGCATGTTTATAAATACCTGACTTAAAGAACTCCCTATCTATGATATATTTTTTATGTTCACTTATTCGGACTTTCAATGTTTCACCCAAATAGAATTTGTCGCATTCACAAGATATCTGATATATGCAATTTTTTGAAGATTGTTCTTCATTTTTTGTTTTTGTTAGTATAGATCTCAACGTATTGTTAGATTTGAAGCTAGTTCGAATATTGAATTGATTTCCAAAAAATAAGAGAAAAAATAATAAGTAATGCCACAAGGAACTTACAGAAGATAAAAAGATTCAAATAAAATTTAAAGATTACGCCATAATCTTTCAAGTACGCTATGTTATATAATTTAATTTTTCAATTTATTAATGCTAATTAGAGAAATTTGGTTGAAAAAACAACTTTTTAGTAGAGGTTTACGTGGAAAAGTGGAAAATCAATAATACATTAAAAGAAAATTTTTCTCAAAGTATTTGTAGATACCCCATTTTGGAACACATTTTATTTAAAAAAATGTTTCTCAATTCCATTGTTTACTTACCATCGTGAAATTAAAAACATGAAAATTGATGATATTTTGAAGAATAATGCATATACAAAAAAAATGTTCTCGACAAATTTTGCAAATAAATGTATTAGCTACAATTTTTGATTTGAACATTTTCCTGTAATTTCATTATTAAAACAATTAAAGTGAAAAAACAAAAATTCACTTAGCGATTTTCCGGAAAATTGCATACCTAGCATCGTAAAGTTTTTCTTAATTTTGAATTTTCAGGTTTTTTGTAAGTTTTGCGGCATTTTACCGATATTTTGTGTGCTTTGACTAGACTATAATTAGTGATGCAAGATACAAAGTATAGAACTAATAATAGCTAATAGGGATCATGATCTGAATAAAAGAAATCATGTTATTATTAATAACCAAATAACACCTTTATACAACTATCAAAAAATAACCCAACAAAAAGTAAAAAGTTTAATACTAAATTTGCAAAAAGATTATTCAACAGATGAGATTACCAAAACCATTTTGCTGAATGGCTTGAATACTATTAGTGATAAATTAACAGATACAATAAATTTAAGTATAGAACAAAGTAAATTTCCTGACTTGTGGAAAACATCAATTATTGTACCTATTCAAAAGATAATAAAAACAAAAAAATGTGATGAATTCAGACCAATTAACATGTTGCCTCTTTGTGAAAAAATAATAGAATTATACATAAAGGAACTTCTTCTAGAACATATTAACTATAACAATATTTTAATTGAAAATCAGTCTGGTTTTAGAGAGAAACATTGTTGTGAGTCTGCATTACAACTGGTTGTCTCAAAGTGGAAGGAATCTATAGATTCAAAAAAAGTCATTTGTACTGTTTTTCTTGATTTTAAAAGAGCGTTTGAGACAATAAACAGGGACTTGTTAATCAAAAAACTGAAAAAATATGGTATACTTGGAAATGCACAAGAATGGTTAAGCAGTTACTTGAAAAATCGTTACCAACGAGTAAAAGTGAATAATTTTCAGTCCAGTGAACTTCTTGTGAAGTATGGAGTCCCTCAAGGAACAGTATTGGGGCCTCTTCTTTTCATTTTATATATCAATGATATTGTTAACTTCTGTGATATTCCATTAGTTTTAAATTTATTTGCTGATGACACTACAATTTCAGTAGAGGGTGAAAATGTGGAAGAGACAATGAATAAAATGCAAAATATTATTAAATTGTTGGAATCGTGGCTTATTGATAATGATTTGTATGTAAACACAAATAAAACAGTGGTGATGTTGTTTAACAACAATAAACGTAATGTTGCATGCGATATTAAGTTGTTCGGTCAGTCCTTAAAACTTGTTACTGAATGTAAATACTTAGGTGTTATTATCGATAAGAATTTGAATTTTTAAAAACATGGTCAGTATGTTCATAAGAAAATTAGTAAAAAAATCAATTATTTCAGAAGAATAAGTTCAAATCTATCTATAATGACAAGAGTAACATTATATAAAACCATAATTGCACCACATTTTGAGTATTGTCCAACAATTTTATATTATTTGAGCCAGTCTGAGAAGTCTAAATTACAGATTTTACAAAATAAAGCAATGAGGGTTATATTAAGAGTAAATAGATACACTAGTATTAAAGATATGCTTGACCGTTTAGGATTTATGAGTGTTAATCAGCGAATGGTTTTACAGAACGTAATTTTTATTTTTAAAATAATTCATAATATGCTACCAAAATATATGTCCAACAAAATTAGTTTTGTTAGAGATATACATACTCACAACACTAGAACATCTAGTAACATATATATACCGACTACAAGAACTAATTCAACACAAAATTCTCTATTTTACAAAGGTTTATTGTTGTATAATAATTTGCCAATTTCTATAAAATCGTGTATCACCCTTGACACTTTCATAAGAGAAGCTTTTAATTATGTAAAAATAAATTATTTGTAATTATATTATATCCAATTATTTGACATGTAATCAGTATATAGTGTAGAATTATTTAATGTCAATTTTTTGTTTGTAATAGCATTATTGCTAAATAAACTATCTATCTATCTATCTAATAATAATAATTAATTTCCAGGATCCTCGATTAGCTCCCGATAAAGGTGATTCCCCGAGAACGGACCGTAGACTCGTTGATCCTAGACAAAGACCAAGGCAAAGCTCGACGGATACGGTATCAAAAGATAAAGTCACTATTTATGAACAAGGCAGTATCGACAAAAACGTTTCTCCTTCTGACGAAGATATTGATATACGAGGTAATTATTTTATCGAGAATTATTCATCTGACCCTTTTTCTCCGATTTTAGTTGGCTAGTAATTAACTAATTGTAATTTTTCAGGTTTGAGATCCGATGTCGATCTCCGAAGTCTCCAATTACCGTTCAAAGGTATGCAAAATTACACCCCAGCTTCAGAAATCGATGCCAGTATAAATTCCCATCCCCACATAACATGGCGACTAGTCATCGCAGAAATACCTCGACCAGACTATACCGGTTTGAAGCTCAACATAAGCGATGCCGAAAAAACTGGAGACCCCAGATTGCGTAAAATTTTCCGTCTCAGTACAGAAGAAAGAGATACTCCCTTAAGTCCAAAAGCTAGCCCTAAAGCAAGTTCTACGGTTAGAGTGGATCCTAGGTTAAGAAAAATGGAGGAATCAAAACCAGATCCGGCAGGATTGAATATGAACTATAATCAACAAATAACTATGCTTAGGAGCTCCGTTTTTTATGAAAGTTTAACGAGTCAACAAAAGTTGTTGTTGAATCACGAGTTGAGTCTTCGTAATGATTCCACAAATATGCACGATCCCGTATTGAATAATTTGCT
>CAJUYI010001395.1:38306-55807 GCA_910591695.1 Galerucella pusilla
TTTATATACTTTTTGTTATTTATTTTTTTACATTAAAACATTTGTACATTGTAAATAACCGAAATACTTATTTTTAATGTATATTCTGTATAAATAAATATTTTTCAATACATTTATTGCATTTTTATTTACACACTTTTTGAAGTGAAAAAAAACTTCTTTAGGATTTAGATACCATATGGCTTTGCAGCATGAGGCATGCGACTACATTATAATCAGCTAGATGCAGCAACAGCTGAACTTCAAAATAAGTTTGAAGGGTATTTTAATGCTAATGTCTTTTCCCTCAATTAAAATAAAACAAAAGTTATAAATTTTGTAAAAAGAAATGAGAGACATGAAGGTGAAAATAGTGTAAGAATGATAGATATCTTCTGTATGTTCCTTGTGGTATATTATTCATTCTTTTTTTAATTTCTTGGGAAATTAAACCACAATATTTTTAAATTCTTTATTTCAACGTTTCGGTAGCGTTCCAGCTACCGTTGTCAAGAAAAAATAAGTAGAAATTAATTTTTATCCCTAACTGACACAACAGAAAAAATTTGACAACTAGACAATCAAAAATTATTTTGAAGTTTAAGACTGCAAAATTTTTTTATCAAATTTTTATTAAGGTCCATTCATAGTAGATCATATCTGTGGCAAAATGTGAAATAAAATAAAGAATTTAAAAATATTGTGGTTTAATTTCCCAAGAAATTAAAAAAAGTAAGAATGCTAGGTTTTACTATCGACAACAATATAAACTGGAAGCTTCATGTAAAGGAGCTAAATAAGAAATTGTCAAGTGGACGTTTTGCATTGAAAATGAAAGCTGATGTATCAAAAGAAGTGCTTAGGATTGCTTATTTTGAATTAATACGGAATTCTTTTATGGGGTTCAACAATTGTGGCAAATGAAGTTCTCATACAGCAAAAGAAAATTATACGTGATATGGTGGGCGTAGGCTTCAGAGAACATGCAAAACCATTGTTTATATCATTAAAAAATATTGACAGTACCATGCCTCTTTATTTTGGAAGCTATTTTATATACACATAAAAATAAACATAAATATAACACAGGATCAAATGTTCATAACTATAACACTAGGAGTAATGATATTATTAGATTACCCAAAGTAAATCATATAACCACCTCCAAACAAACGGATTTTATTTATTGTAAAATTTACAACTCTATACCAATTGAATGGACAAAGTTGAAGTATACTGTAGGGCATGCACTTGAGAGTCTGGCGTTTTACTTGGCTGGGTTAGTCAATTTTAGATGAAATGTTTTTATATACATGTTTGTATGTTCTATTGTTGACGTGTCTAAACAGGTTGTGTTAGTGAAGATTTTAGGAAATTTTAACTTTCATAATCTGTAATATTTGTAAGACCAATAAAGCTATCTATCTACCTTTTTTGCGGTCCGCCAAGCCACATAAATTACCCTCAAATACCAAATATCCACAATTCTTACATTAACAATAAAATGCAAATAAAATAACATGTGCGCTACTGGAGATGGATGATAGGTCGCAGCAAAGTTACTGGAAATCGGACGAATCTTTTGATGACCCTCGAATATTCAAGAAGCATATACAAGAAGGTTGAATGAAGCAGGACGTATCAGGAAGAGTTATTGCCATTTTTCCAGATATTTTTTCATGACTTAAATGACCAATCATTTGTTTGAAATTATTTACCTGTGGCTTTAATTGTTTTGGTCCATGATGCCCTCGAATATTCAAGAAGCTTCGCGCGTATACAGATCACGAAAAATCTTATGGAACCGTCCTGATTACACAAGTACGACAAGGAAAATATGAGAAAAAGAGAAAAAATAATTGTGAACGCGCATCGTTACTTAGGTCCAGAGGCTGGCCGAATGTTGATTGTCCTTAACAGAGAGAAAGAGAATTCACTAGTTGGTGGTATTCAGTATGTTCCCAACATGGAAGGAGTGAGGGTGTTGAAGAAATAAGAAAATACAATTATTATTACGTAACCTGTATATCTCAAAATTCATTTTTTTTCAACTTGATCGTTTCTGACCCAGTTGACTATTAATTTCCAACTACAATAGGATATTATTTTAGCCATTGTAACTTGAAAATAAAAAATTATTTCTTGAGAGAACCATAATTAATAATCTAAAAATCCCTTCCATTAATAAATTGAATTGAAAAAATAAAATAAGTATAGGTACCTACACCTATTCTAAACATAGAATATTCGTATCAGCATCTAATAATGTTATTGTATTAATTGTATCCATAATAATTATTTCTCTTTTATTTAGTCAATTGATAATTTGTAACAAAAGAAAATTAGGTTATGTGTGTTTATATGTAAACAAAATCACATATTTCTTCATCCCACTTTATTTCCGACTCAAGTCCAACTGATACTCCCTTACATCACATTCAGCATCGGTGAAGGGGGAGGAAAAATCTCAGCTCACTTCGAAGTGATTAAATCAAAAAGAACGCACACATTACCGATCTAAGCTGAGATTAACTGAGATCTCGGTAAAAAAAAACACACCAAATGTATAAGAAGGTTGAATGAAGCGGGACTGATCAGGAAGAATTATTGCCATTTTCCAGATATTTTTTTATGACTTAAATGACCAATCATTGGTTTGAAATTATTTACCTGCGGCTTTAATTGTTTTGGTCCATGACTATCCTATAGAAATGAATAAGAAACTAATTTTATATTTTTAAATAACCTATTTAATATAACATGATATTGTTATTACAAATATACATTGACTAGTGAAGATATTCAAACTTTTTAGTTAAGAATAAAACTATGCTTAAATATCCCAACAGTTTTGTTCTTAGAAAAAATAAACATAATCTGTATTACAGAAAATCTATTTATAATGATTTAGTAAGAGAGAGCATATATCAACACTTTACTAAATAAGTAGAAAAGATGACAAGACTCTATCTGAGATGCTTATTCAAAATTGTTTTCTAAAACCAATCAGTATATATCTGAAAAATAAAATCGTAAAATTATGAATCCGTAAATTTGCTTTCCACTCGCTCCTGTCATGAAATTCATGTTCAATTTTTTATATGGAATTGAGCTTGCCTTGCCAGTAATGTCCGTTTGTAATTATCAATGATTTAGTACAAGTTTTAGACAAATTTTTTAGGATCCTAATTTTAGGACACTGAAATATTGACAAGAAAAAAATGTGTTTGCAACACACCATGTTTTAGTCACTTATTTTGGTTGTGTTTATGATTTTGTTAGTAACCTGACACTTTTCAGATTTTAGCAAAGAATTTTAATTTTTTTATTTAAATAGGTATCAGACAACAATGGACACAGAATTTTTATTGTAAGCAGCAGCAAATCTGATTAATATAGTAGTAGTTAGGAATTATATAAGAAAGAGAAGCCCTCATGTGCTTAATTTATATTGAGAACTTTTAACTATGTAAAGGCAAGGTCTTTCTTTATATAGTTCAATAAGTTGAAGTACTTGATCATGAGACCAGGACATTTTTGATATTTAAAATAGCTCAAACGAAAAACTTTCACATACACAACATTCTCACCCCTCAATAAACGATATAATATATAGGTCATCTTTGAATAAACTTTGGTTATGTAGCAGAACCAGTGTCACCACCATCATGAAAAATAAAAAAATTAATAACCTTAAAATAAAGTTTACCCTATATATGTTTGCCCCAAGTTGTCATTTAATTGATAGAAAATAGGACTGGTTCTATAAATATTTTCTATCAATTCAAATTGAACAAAAATAGGACAAGTGTATGTATCTATCATTTATTTAGGACCCTAAAAAGTGTCACTTCAACATCCGTTAGACGAACACGTGTTCGGAGTTCAGTATAAAATAATTTTAACAAAATTTTAATGTTTAACATCTAGATTTAACAAACCCTAAACAGGGGATCATTTTAATTTTAATGTTATCCTATATTTTTAATTTATGACGTCAATGTGTTGTCAAAGTTTCTTGTACAAATTACCTGACGAGTAAGCACTGAAGATGGCTTAATAGCCGAAAGCGCTCTGCGATTTTAATAAATTAATATTTACACAGAATACAAATATGTTTTCTTGACTCCTAAAAAATTGACTAAGACTTGTACTAAATCATTGATAATTACAAACGGGCATAAAATAAAATAAATAAATATATAAAAATAAAGCTTACCTTGTTTATATGGGTACAATAGATATGTAATCATTTGAAAAGCCTATGGTTCTAGAGTTGATGAGTTCTAAGAATTCATCAGGTGAATTACTTCTATTAGTTATAACAACTTTATAACCCACTTTTGCTAAACCATAGAAACATCCAGGTCTTAGAGTATTGCTTGAAAATTGCCATCCTAGATGATGGTGGCAACTATTGCATTGCATAATTGTCCATGCATACCTAAAATGTTTTCATATGTATAGATAAAGGCAAGGACACACATAACTGCACCTAGTCCAATCCCAGCGATAAAAAAATGACCTAAATTTGTGAATGTTCACTTAAGACCCCCCTATGTATGAAGTATTTCTGAAATAATTTCTTAAGGGAAATTTAGAAAATAGTATAAGTTGCTCTAAAAAAAATGTTAATTGCGTCAAAAACAGCAGTTAAGTGAAATTTCATATTTACCCAGGGAACCATGAGAACTGCCTTGAAGGTTGTCCTTCCAACTTAAAATTTTGTGCTGCCGTCACTGTTACTGTTTCATAAACATGTCCTCCTAAAAATATAATATAGTCACATATGCATCCTTGAATAAAAAACTTGTTAGATAAGCTACTGTAATAAATTTCCGAGATTCTATTACCAAAGAGATTTGGTGGCCAGTGATGTCAGATAATAACGTTTGCTGTTAATTTCTAAATAAAAATAAGCAATTTACTTGTTAGGTACTTCTCAAGTTTCAGCAATAATCCAAATTATTTTAAAAACTTACCTGGATTAACATAATTACTTTGAATACCATCTTTGGACATAGCAAATACTTTACTGGGATCTGTTATGTGAACCCCACAATTATTACAACACATACTTCGATCCTGAAATGAACAATTTTCAAAATTTATTGTGTAGACTTACAGAGACTGACTTTTTTCAAATTAAACTTTTCTTTTGCAAAGTACGTACCAATTTTAGATATTTCAGTTCAAGTTTTAATCGCTCCAATGCCGAATTTAATGACAAAATGTGCAATCGTTCTTCATGGCTCAACTGATAATTTTGTACAAACCAATAACTAAGTTTAACTGGGTCTTCTGGAATATACTCTGAAAATGTTCAGTTTACATTATATTCAAACTAGTTTGTCAAATTCAAATAAAAGTGAACAGATAAATTATTGTAAATATTTATCTCTACTTCAAGGAAAAATTAAATGCCAGGTGAAGATTAAACTTTTTATCTTCTAAAATTGTAGTTTTTGGAAACTACAGTCTTCTCGGAAATCATTATTTTTTTCAATTTAAACCTTATTGCTATGGGATATTCTAAAATATTATTATAGCATCCTTAAATATAGTTGATAATTGGTGCATCCAAGAGAGACCATTCATTAGACCAAAACACTCTGACAATATCATAACTTTGTTGCTAAAGCATATATCTATAATAGAATCATGTACTTACCACCCACATAATGTGCAAGGCAATCAAGTATTAACTTTACATAGTAACTGGTCTCATTTTTATCATATACCCAAGATGTTAATGGATATTGGGCCAAATGGTATCTGGAAACAAATTGTGGTTAATAAATTCATATTTGTCAAATATTGAATGTCAAGCTGGTACTGGCAACATCTCTATGGGTAAACACTGGAATGAAAATAGTTAAAACAGATAAATATATTAAATTGTTGCTAACACGTCAACTCACATGAGTGATGCAAGACTTTCAAATTCTAATAAAATTGCAACTGTCAAAAAAATTAAAACCTGATAAGCACATAAAATAATGGTTTACTACATAATTAAATGAAAAATACTATAAAATAAGTACCTTCTATATTTATAATTCTTTTCTGTGTCATTATATACCATAGAATTATACAGTCTCTTTTGCTTCAGGCTCAATAGCTGTGTATCACAAAGTGGAGTCAATACTTCAGGCTCTGCTAATATCTGCACAGTCACATGTTTCAATCTACCAGTTAAATTTCTTATTTCAGCTTTGGGAACGAGTTTGCATCTCTGCCTTCCTCTTGCTTTGATGTTAAGAACATTATTCCTCTGTTGTGTTTCAAATACCTCCATAGTTACCCCATAATTGTAAATGCCATTAAAAGAAGCACTATTAAACATATAAAACAGCATAAGTTTAATTCAACATATTAAAATTCATAGAAACTCCTGAACAGAGAACTACTTACTTAGCACAGAGTAAAACAAATACATTGTTCTTCTCTAGAAATTCTTTTAAAATAGATGTTTCCATATACATATTTATAACTAAGGGTAATGTAAATCCTGGAAATACCATGGTTGTTGTATATATTGCAAGAATACTAATTATATGTCCATCGTCATAAAGAGTGTAGCCCCTAACATTATCTAATTTTCCCAGATACTAAAAAAGGTACACACATATTTTGTTTCAATGCACAAAACTCTTTTTTTAATAATACCTTGTGCGTTGTAGGTAGATCTGTATCAAAATCACCTTCCCTAGAGGTTGTGGGGTATTCATCTTCTACAAAGTTTAAATAAATATGAATGATGTTTCGTTAAAAATAAAACGTTAAATCATAAAATTGATTTTCACCTCTGCATTTCAATGGGACTACTTATAAAACCTCAATATTCTTTTTGTTATTTGTTGGAAAATTAAACCACAAGGAACGTACGGAAGACATAATAAATTGAGCATATGAAAGTAATACTACGACCTAAAAGGTCCCTAAGAAATTAACCTGAGATATGCGTTTCATCTTCCGAATTAGACGTAACATGTCCATTCTCTATTTCAGCAGAAGGCACATCCTCACTCTCATCATCATCATCATCGGCTTGTATCCAACCTTGTTGCTCTGGATTTGACATTATAAAAAATATTCCGTTTTATTTATAAATACACACTAAGGCCCGGTTGTAGATGCATAGTTCAACTGTGGTTCTGCGTTGAACCGAGTTTAATTGCAAATTTTTGTTGTAAGTACGTCAGTCACTACTGATCTGTGGTTCAAATAGAAGTTCACGTGAACGGTCCTCGAAGGGCGTTCAAAGGCAGTTCAAGAGGGTTTTGGCATTTGACGTTGAGTTGTTAACCTTAAAAAGTGAGGTTGAATATCTGATAATTCATTATTTCAATCAAAATGAACGAATTATTAGAAGAATTAACCGACGATGAAGATTTTTTACAAATTTTGAATGGTTTTTTACATCCTAGAAGACCGCAAACCTTTAGAAATAGACCCAGTCATTTTGAAATATGGTCCGATATCGAATTTAAATGTAGATTTCGATTAGAAAAATGAGCTGTGAGATTTGTAATCGATGTAGTTAAAATCGCAATGTTAAATCAAATTCAACAGCGCGGTTAAAAATCGTATTCTGAACCACCCGATGTAAAAAAAATTATTGAGAGCGCAATATTACATCGTAGCTAACTTCACTAATATTATGTTGTGTAGTAGAATTTTCCTAATTTTCAAGTTATTCGTCCGATTATGTAAAGCAAGAGGTGAAGGAACCATAAGGAAGAAGACTTTTTTAGAGGAACTATTTATTTATCATTTTTATTTAAAAAATATATGGCGTTTGCATTTCCTGGATTTTTTAAATATGGCTCTAAGTATAAAATTAATTTTTTTATTTAGCCTGTTCATTTTGACTTATTTCATGAAAATTTGCAATTCAACTTATAACAAACAGTGTCAAAACATCTCGTAACATCTCTCGATCTTGAAGATTTACAGCGCTGTTACCGCTAACATTTTTGTATAGAATAAGGCCATAAGGATATTAAAATATTCTCTTCTTTCGAACTGAAATTTGTTGATCGTTTTTTATTTGCTTTCTCCATTAATTTTCCACACAAAATACAACAACCACCACCTTTTTGTTTACAACCACATACACCTAATATACAAAATTGATTTATATCTACAATATGCTTTATAGGAAATTACCGATGGTAATTCTCAATCAACACTGTCAGTCAACGATCAAGTTTGGCATGGGACATTAAAATTTCAGATGAAAAGCGTAGTTCAGTGCTACCAACGTGACCTGAACGGCGTTCAACCAAACTAATGTTGATCTTGCACTCTACAACGAAAATCAAAATGAACTCGGTTCAAAGTTGACTGGCAGTTCAGTTAAACTAACGTTCACCTGTGACATCTACAACCGGCCCTAAATTGGTTTCTCCATTTTACCATGGACTAAACACAAAACATATGTATGTTTTGTGGGACTAAAGCAGTGTTTATGTTCACAGACTGTGGTTATGTTATCTATGGACTAAAGAAAGTCTTGTATTTGTAAATAAACTAAAATCAAAACGTCCACTTGTCAATGTCAAATGTCAGTTGTTTCCATGAAAACTGAAAACAGATAAGCAGTACCATAGACAAAACATTATATATCTTCTGTATGTTGCTTGTGGTATATTATTCATTTTTCAATTTCTTGGGAAATTAAACCGCAATATTTTTAAATTCTTTATTTCAACGTTTCGTTACGTTCCAGCTACCGTTGTCAAGAAAAAATAAGTAGAAATTAATTTTTCTCTATGAGCAGTACACTCCCTACCGTTGACGAATACAAACATATAACGTTTGTTTAACCACTCTAAAATACAAAAATCAAAAATCATGAGCGTCCACTCAATACGAAATAAGTTTTAATTATTTAATTTAATTCCCAAAAAGATAAACAAATCGCAAGACTGCCAACAAACCAATACTAAGTTGTCAGCTATCAGACTTTCTGTCATAAAATGATACTGTCCTGTCACTCGTCAGTGTCACGTTAATCATATGTTACCTATGGTTGTATTTCCTTTTTGTTTATGTGTTTATAATGCTCTAGTATTAACTATTATACTCCTTTTTTTGAATTATCTCCAATGTTAAATTAAAATACATTAATTATTAAATGAAAACATCATATAGAAGACAATATTGGACGTAATAATTAAATAATTTAACTGAAATAAATGAAGGAATGATAAAAATGTCTATAAGAGGTTCACCTTATCCAAATTCTTACAATAATCAAGAGTTTGAATTTGACGACGAAAAATATGATAACGATGATGATAAAGAGCAAGATGAACATCATGACGAGAGTAATGAAGATACAGAAGATGCTAGTGAAACAGATACAGGTTGGACAAAAGATTATAGAACAATTGTAAGTTGAATTACTTATATAAATACGAAATTTTAGGCAGACAAGAAGAACCTTTGGAAATCAAGGAACAAATGTACCAAGATAAACTCTCAAATTTAAAGAAAAAACTACAACAGCTTAAAGATGGTAATCATCACGAATATAATAGGAAAGTACGAAAGTTAGAATACCAATACAAAGAACGACTACGATTAAATGTACTTTATAGAGATTATCTAATTGATTGTGTTGACAGAGAATACATTCAGGAGAAAAAAGCAGCAGTTCGAGAATTTGAGGAGAAAAAAATTGATCTAAAAGAAAATTTAATATCAGATTTGGAAGACAAGAAAAAAACTGTGGAGGCAGAAAGATACTCCATGGAACTTACAGGTGACTGTATGGAAGTAAGTACATCTTTTTCACAATACAAATGATAAAGTTTAAATGTTGCAATCAAAACTAATTGTATAACTATTTTCAATGTATTAGGTCAAACCTGTAATGACAAGGAAATTACGCAGGAGGCCTAATGATCCACTACCTCTTCCTGAAAAACGAAGAAAGCCACCAACAGCTCAGATAACCTATTTACTAGAAGAAAAAGATGTGGAAAATGATCTAAGGCTCATAAATAAAGGAAAAATTTCCACACCTGTGAGAAAACATAGTGAAAACTCATGTTCATCTTCTAGTCCAGGACATATACAGGTATATTTCAAAAAAATGTTTGTTAATATATCAAACCATCACTGTAAAATTCAAGTTTGTATGGTGGAATTCACATTCAGATCCCAGTTCAGAAGTATGTTTATTTTGATAATTTTGTGAAAAACCAGTGTCACCTTTGAAAAGAACACTGAAATATAAATTGTTTTATCTGTCATCAATTGTGGTCTTCATTGTTACTGTTCTTAAACTATAATTGCTTCTTATGTTCTAATAGCTTGATCCAGTAAAATTTATGTGCAAGTTGCAGCTGTTAGAGAGACACTTATGTAGGGGAAGCTAACGCCTCGGCAGATAACAATATTATTCTGAGGTGGATTAAAGGGCACGACAGGACTAGAGGTAATCGCATTGCCGATTCTTTAGCCAGGGAAGCAGCTGGACTAAAAATTTTAGAACCCAGTGACTACTTCGACAATTGCGGAACTAGCCAAACGTTACACCCATGCTCAATACCTTAAGAGATGGGATGGAATCAAAGGATGCAGTCTTGCCAGGATCACCCTGGGCGACCCTGGGAAGCTGGCGCCAAAGAAATATTTGGCGATGACCAGGAAAAATCTACGTTTAACAGTAGGATTTCTGACTGGCCACTGTCAGCTAAGGAAACACCTCCATACTATGGGGCTAGTGGACACACCTCTATGCAGGATGTGTGAAAAGGAAGATAAAACTGTCAGGCATGTATTATCTGAGTGTCCGGAGTTATCGTAAATAAGAGAGTGTGTGTTCGGTGAGTCTTGGCCTACACCTGCCGATATAAAGGAGATGTTTCCTAGTGAACTATCCACCTTCCTGGGAATAACAGGATGGATGAGGAGGACAACTCTTTGGGAGGATGTACTATGGGTCACATGTGGCCCAAGTGCTGTGAGCCTACACTCACCCTCCCTACTCCACAGATACAGATAGGGGCACCTCTGGAGTATGTACTTGTTATCCACTATTCTATGAAGAAAATATTGTTTTTCAGTTGGATGTAGCCAAGGTATAGTGAAAATATTTTTTTATTGCTTTAACCTGATCTGTGAGATGAATATTCATTTCATATAGTCACTCCTTTGATGTTTCACTTAATATTTTTTGGGAAATCTTAGTTCTCTAGAATGATAAAATGTATTGTTCGTTATAATCACATTTTCTTTATTTTTTTAGGAGATTGTTGTGCTATCTTGATACCATTTCTATAATAGATCTCAGTTGATCTTTTCATGGTAATCTTCAGCATGTTTTTTAACAATAATAGTCATGTCAATACCTTCAACAAATGTGATAACTTTCTATTTTTAATATATCAACAACAAAATTTACAAAAAAGTGCAGTATTTTTCTATTTCACATTTTTCAAAATATTTCCCACAATACTATTTATTAGGAATTTGATCATAACATATGATTGAAGATTTTGCAACATTGCCAGCTATTCTCCCATATGAAAAGCATTGCGATATTTCTCTAAGGCCTCCATTTGGATGTGAATTCCACTATACACTGTGGGCCAAAATAAAGGAGTACATTTTTTAATTGAAAATATTTTTTTTGTCTTTTGGGCGATTTTATTTCTTTTTGCAGGTCTAATAACCTAACATGTCCTTAACATGACTGTGAATTTTGAAGCAAAAATAATGTACAGGGTCGGACTTATAAAAAAAATTATATAACAGTGCATTTGAGCTCGTTGCAAATGAAAACTGTCTTAGATAAAATTATACTAAAATGCTATTTCGGTAGATAAACTATCCAGATCGCTTCAGTAAAAAGGACATTTTCTGAAATTACCGGACTCGCGAAATACCATTTTTTTTATTAAATAACATTTTAACAAATAACACATTTATGAAAACGGTTTAGTAACTTTAAAACTTTAGAGTAAAATAGTATGAATGTGGTTGATTATTGAATTTGGGGAATTTTCTAACAAAATTTGTATGAGGGACGACAATTTGAAACAATCGAGCAGCTCAAAGAAGGATGCAGTTTTTTTGGAACAATTTTGAACAAGGTGCAATAAATGGGGGTATCAATTCATGGCGCAGACGACTATAAGAAGTGGTGGCCACATTCATAATATTTTACTCCAAGTTTTAAAGTTACTATAGTCTATATAGAAAGGACAAGGAGTAATAAATCATTCATTTAAGTAGATTTCATAGACGTACCAAAATATATTTTAAGAGGGTATACCGTAAGGTACATTTTGTATTGAACGAATGAGTTGCAGCTATGCTAAAGAATATACGATTTAGGTCAGAGGTAACGGGATGTACTAATTTTAATAAAAAAAAGTGATAGAGGTACATAAATTTTAGTAAGTTTGATAAAGAAAGGCAACACAGTTTATTCATAATAGAAAACAAACCAATCTGTAACAATAATTATTTTATATATTTTTGTTCTTTTTGTAAGAAGAAAGATAGCAAGATATCGTTACAATTTTTATTTAATTCAAAGAAGCAAAATGAATATTTTTTATTTGTATTACTCCTATATGTAGTGTTTGGGGAATTTTTCTCAGAAATTTTAAATGGCAAGTGGCAAGTTTGTCGTTAGGTTTGCAGCCACCATCTGGAAAAGGAAAAAGACTTATTATTGTCCATGTTGGAAGTTCTGAAGGTTTTGTTGATGGTGGATTATTAACTTTTATTTCAAAACGCACGGGGGACTATCACGAAGATATGAATGGGGATGTCTTCGAGGAATGGTTTGTTCAAATGTTGGATCTGATTCCAAAAGGGGCTGTTATTGTTATGGACAACGCAAGTTACCATTCACGGTCACGAGAAGCATTGCCCACAAGTCGTTGGCGTAAAGCAGAGCTTTTGGAGTGGCTTATTTCGAAAAATATTAAGTTTCCAAAAGATCCACTAAGGAAAGAACTTTACAGAATTGCAAAATGAACAAGAATAAATACAAAACCTACATTGTAGAAGAAATGGCTTCTTCTCGTGGTATATCAGTTCTTCGACTTCCCCCTTATCATTGTGAACTTAATCCCATAGAATTAATATGGGCTCAGGTAAAGGGGGAAGTTGGAAAAAAAATACTACTTTTAAAATAAACGATGTTGTGAAATTGTTTGAGAGTGCTGTAAGTCATGTTAGTAAGGAAAATTGGACAAACTGTATCGAGCATGTTATCAAAGTAGAGGCAAATATGTGGAAAATTGACAATATTCGTGATGATTTAATCGACCCTATTATTATTATTAATGTCAACAACGATTCTTCCTCTTCCGAGTCGGATATAGAATAAAATGTAAGTAATAAATGTATTCCAATAATTATTTCTTTTCATTTTTTATTATATTATAATTTAAAACGTATTTTTTTCCCAAAATACACACCACTGCATTGCGTTATTGCTTATCTGCTAATCCTTTAACAATGAAGAAACCCAAAACTTTGCTACAACTGAAACAAATACGGGGTCGATCTACCTGGTTTTTAGATTTACGGAAGAAATGTAATTTAAAGTAAGAGATTTATCAAAAATTTCATGGTGCTCCCTGTAAAGGTTTTGCATACTTAATTAGGGTTTATTACTCCTCGTACTTTTTGTACATACTATAAACTGTTTTCATAAATGTGTTATGTGTTAAAATGTTATTTAATAAAAAATATGGTATTTCGCGAGTCTGGTAATTTCGGAAAATTTCCTTTTTACTGAAGTGTTCTGGATAGTTTATCTACCTAAAAAGCATATTAGTACAATTTTAGCTAAAACATTTTAATTTGCAACGAGCTCAAATGCACTGTTATATAATTTTTTTATACGTCCGACCCTGTACATTATTTTTGCTTCAAAATTCACAGTCATGTTAGGTTATTAGCCCCGCAAAAAGAAAATAAATCGCCCAAAAAACAAAACAAAAAAAATATTTTCAATTAAAAAATGTACTCCTTTATTTCTGCCCACAATGTAGATCATTTTTGATGTCCTTTTTCCAGTATACTACTAAAAAAATTCCTTCCGCATATGAGAAAGTTCATAGTTGATCCCAAATAATTGATCCAATTAAAACCTTTTATTTTTATTTCCATATAACTTCTTAATTTCATCAGTGAAGACTTGATTTGCTCCTGTGTTCTATTAATTGAATTGTTTGTTTCAATCAGAATGTCACAATTCAACCAACTGCAGAAGTACCTCAAATAGAAACTAGGATAGAAGATGGTAAATTGTTATATGAAAAACGGTGGTATCATCGAGGGCAATCTGTATTTGTTGAAGGTAATATTTGAACCATAATCACACTAATGTATAATATGTATAAAAATGAAACCACACATTTTAAAATTTTAAGGACAAGGTTTAATAACGAATATATCAATTTGAATAACTAATACATACTACTTCAAATATGCATTGAATGTATTAAAATTTCATAAAAAAACTTTCAAGCAAGTTAAGTAATCAAGCAAGAGGGACAACTGCGCGATTGAACTTTGGAGGTTTTTCTCATATCATAGTTTAATTCTCAATATAAATTGTTGGCTTCTATTCTTATAAATAACCTATCCGCTTCATTGTGTAGGTATGATAATCTTCAAAAAGTAATAAATGATTTCAGAGTTGGACTAAACAGGAATAATATAAATAAATAGTAAATAAAATAATTAAATTCAATGGAGTTTTAAAAACAACTACAACACATAATTTTTTGGAACTTAATTCTTCTTACCTACTCTAACTTTAGTCTGGTGTCACTATATTCATCTGAATTTATGGTAAATGGTTCAACATTAGTACTTATACAAATATAAGAATTTTCTACCTTGATATCATGTTCCGTACAATTTTCCTAACTATCTGCAGAAATGTTACTCACTAGAATTTTAACCAATTCTACTTCAGATGAGCATGTGTGTTATATGTTGTAACACTCGTTCTCTCCTTAAGAGACAGATCCCGGCTAGAGACTCTCTCAAGGGTGGATCGACTCCATGTTGATGCCACACTCGGTATGCCAGAGGGTTGACAGACTATATGAATATAGGGCGCCACTACCTTTTAGACGTCGACGAAAAAAGATAATTTAAGTTTAAGAAAAGAAACTAAGGTGAAAAAGGTAGAAACACCTTGTAGAATTTACTTAAAGTTAAAAAACAAAAAAGTTACAAATTTACGTAAACCCGGACACAGTCCCTACAGCTCTTACAGCCAAGTATAGAAGAAATAAAAAAAGAGAAGTTTAAATATTAAATTTATTCCGCCTCAGGAAGTAACAAAGGAAAGTGAAAAAATTAACCTGCACTTCTGTAAGGTACTTAGCTTTTGTCCTGAAGTTGCAGTGGAGAGGTCCTGAAGTTGAAGCGGAAAGGTCCTGAAGTTGAAGTTGAAAGGTCCTGAAGTTGAAGTTGAAAGGTTCTGAAGTTGTAGTTGGAAGGTTCTGAAGTTGAAGTTGAAAGGTTCTGAAGTTGTAGTTGAAAGGTTCTGAAGTTTAAATATAACTGGCGGTAACGGTATTCTGGCGGTAACCTGGCAGTAACGGTATTTTGCAGGTAACCTGGCAGGGGTAACTTGGCAGGGGTAACCTGGCAACGGTATGTTGCAGGTAACCTAGCAGGAGTAACCTGGCAGTAACGGTATGTTGCAGGTAACCTAGCAGGGGTAACCTGGCAGTAACGGTATTTTGCAGGTAACCTGGCAGGGGTAACTTGGCAGTGGTAACCTGGCAGCTGTGCTTACCACAGCAATTTAAGGTAAAACAATTAAATTTAAGAGACGAAAGAAAGGTACGTCCTTGCTACTTAAGGGTCGGTAACGGAAAACAGTGAAAATCACCTCCTAGAATCGAGCGTTGACATCATATGTCAATTGTCGTAACGGTCAACGATAAGAGAAATTTAGATCACAGAACTATATTGGAAGTGGTTACTATGACGGCAAGCGGTAAAATCGAAATTATTTCGTCAAATCGGAACAGGTCGATAGACATGTTACAATAGCTGTATTCTTTTTACCAGTCGACTGTCTCACTTGTAAGAATAATTAAGACAAAGTGAGCTGAGATGAAGTAAGATAAATTGAGGCAAATTTATATCTAAAAAGAATGCATGACAGTCACAGATCACAATTATAACATAACCTCTAATGTTTATACCTCGGATTATACCACAAAAATTTAGTTTATACACAAATTTTTTTTTCAGCAGGCACTGAAAGTATACTATAAATGCCACTTCTTAAAGCAATTCTTATTTAAAAGAACATTAACCACACTTTTAAGATAGATGTGACATGAGACGTCAGCAAATATCCGGTACAGATCGCAAAAAGTTTTCATCTCTCTTCGTGCTCACTTCTAAGTTCTATAAAAAGCTAGCTCAATTGGGGTAAGGGGAGAAGAAATTTTCTTAGTTAGTCTCACTTTGTACTCAACTCGGGCCATATTAAAAGAACATATACTTTTTACTAATTTACTGAGACTAACTGAGTGACTCAGTTAATCTCAGGTAAACGTGGTAAAAAGAATACAGCTAATGTCTGTTAACATTAGATCTAACCTAATGCCATATTATTTATTGATCTTTAAATTACTAAAAGATCAAGTTTTTTGTATGTTTCATTAAACTATATGCCATTTCCTTGACGAAAATAGACAATTGGCAGATCTCTATATTGTTTAATAGCTGTTAAATATGACTCCATTAACTAATACTACAAGATATGTCTGCCTAATCATTAATAGTGATTCCTCTTCATACATTTGATATATTTTTCCGCTTAATAAATCCAAGTCAGTTTAAACATTTCTAAATATACCATAACCAATTTACTTTTTTCTGTGAATGAAAGGTTTTTGTATTATGTCCTTTACTGAATCTTTGTCCAAGTGTATATCTTAACTAAAGTATCATGATGTGAACATTTTCTTGCTAAGGTGTCACTACAAGATTTCTCATTATAAGCATAAGCCAATGGACACAATGGCACATTAAAAAAATCACTTTACGATAGACCAAACACTAATTTAACATAAATAAACTCTTTGGAAACCTCATTGTCTGTCGGAGCGTATAGCCCGAGAAGTAGGTCTACTTTTTGAAAAGTAATTTTCAAATTTGTAAGGCGTTATCTTGACATCTATATTGCTAAATGTTTTGTTTTCTTTCTAGGTCGGGATATGCCAAAATTTCCAGCAAATATTTCTGCCATCGGCAATGATATAATATGGGTGAAAAAGTCTGATGGGGCTAAAGTAAGAATATACACTTCATATCTCGCTAGAGGTAAAATTTCAATAAAAAGAAGAGCCTCTTGAGGCTAGGGACAGTAAATTATCAAATATTATATATATAAGGTTTTTCAACTCCATATGTATATAAATCCTCATATATATTTATGCTTTTCATCTAAAACATGAGAGGGATGATTTGTGGAATGCAAAATGGATATTTTTGAGATCTACAAC
>CAJUYI010001396.1:0-17818 GCA_910591695.1 Galerucella pusilla
AATGCATAAGTCAAAGTAAAACTGCGCTAAGAGTTTTGACAGGGATCCTAACGGGACATTGTCGCCTGAATGGGCACCTGAAAAAGCTCAAAATAGTGGAGGAAGAAGAATGCAGATTTTGTGGAATGGAAGAAGAAACCTCCATCCACATACTTTCCAACTGCACAGCACTCCAGAATCCTAGAGCACAGCACCTGGGAGATTACTGGATAGAAGAGGAACATTTGCCTAAGTTGAAGTCTGCAGACATCCTAAAATTCCTCCGGGAAATAGGACTAAAGGAACTACTAGTTTCTGAGACTCTCCTCAGAAACTGAGTAGGAGTAAATGGGCACAATAGATCTTTTAGGTCTCAGTGAATGTCACCCCAAAAATCACACATACATACAGCTCCAAGAGCTCATCCATATCTCAAATATGGTTTTACGAAATCCATACAAAAGGGTTCAATAAAACTCAAAGTCCAAACCACAATATCAAATATTGTCCACCAAAGGACAATTAGGCTACTAGTTTCGGTACATAACTACCATAGAAATTAATTCGATATTGTAGTATCATTATGAGTAATTTCAATTGCAATGACGTTCTTCCAATAGGCGTGACGATAGATTTTGAAATACTCTTCCGTCATGTGGGTACACATTCACTATTTACGAAAAAACCTTTATTTCGGTGATAAACTTAAGTTTAACGGAGTTTGAAGCCATTTTACTGATATTCTTTAAATAGTGCGCGAAAACAGCTCGCAGGTGTCATGGCGTCGGCTCTGACATCACGCCTAGGTGAACATGTCATTGTGTCTATGCGTAGCGAAGAAAGTAAACAAAACATTAAATAAATTCGTGTCATAAAAATGAATTCCAAAGTTTATAAGTGGTGTACAGTACCGCAGTGTAAAAACACATCAATAAGAACACCTAACAAAGTGTTTGTACAATGTTCCAAACAAGAAAATGATAGATAAGAGATGAGTGTAATCATTTATTGAATGTTGAAAAATAGCATTATGAAAGTAGAAATTATTGAAAGTATTCGTGGTAAAAATTTACTAGTAATCGATAACTACAAGTATATGGTTTACATAAAAAAATTGAAAACTACAGACGAAACTTGTTGGAAATGTACCAACAGAAAGTGCGAAGAATGAACTCAGTGCAATTTGTGTGACCAAATCTTCGTCGGAACACTACCATCCTGCAGATATTTTTACCTTGAATAGACAAATAGTTTTTGCTTCCTGCAAAAGAAAAGCTGTTGAAGATGTTTCCGAAAAACCATCAAAAATTTTTCGCTTAGCATTGAAAGAAAATCTACCAGCAACTTTGACAACTCAAGATGTCGAGTACATCAGAAAAAATATGTATAATAGTCGGACATAAGTTAATACCCGCTCTTCCCACCAATATTAACGACGTACATCAAGTATCGAATTCTATCAACGTAAGAACTTCTCAAGACGAACAATATCTTTTTATCAATTGCTTGCCAATATTATTTTTTTTACGTGAACACCAAATCTCGAAGCTCGGTGATTACATTGCCTTCGAATTAAATGAAAACAGACCGGACGATACAAGGTTGGAAAAGTATTCAGATTATCTGATCGAAAACTATATTGATAACCAATCCCATTTTCCGCCGAGAATGTGGGCCAAAAATCCAGCAGATCTAACTCGGACAACAAATGCGTACGAAGCTTTTCATCGAACTTTCAATGACTCTTTCTACAAAGCACATCCTAATTTAATAACATTTCTTGAAAAATTGTATGAATTTCAAATTGAAACTTATGTTAAATTGCAAAGTTTACATTTAAAACCTAAAGTCAGAGTCTTAGAAATCGCCAGAAATTTATTGAAAATATCATTGAGAGATACCAAAGCGGTCAGATAGACAGACTTTATTTTCTAGCATGTGTATCATTCAAATGTATCAAATTTTGACATTTGCATTGTTTAATAGCATTTATGAAATAGTAGTAAGTAAAAACTAAATAAAAATTTTGTTTCTCTCTATTATTTAGATACTAGTCTTTGCGTTATACTTGTCAAAGTACCCCTTAAGTACTTAGCGTACTTACACAACTTGAAGAAACTATATAGGTATATGTTTATTCTATGGGACCAGATTACTTGTACGAAATATTATACCTGCCGGCCACGGGGACCAAATTACCTCCTAAATATCTGTGAGGTCATATTTGGGGACCAATCTACCAGTTCCGGATTTTTCACATCTTCATAACAACACCGTAGTGGAGGTGTATACAAAAATCCAGCTCACTACGCAGATTTGGGCTTAAAATGCCTTAAATTACTGGACTAATACTCAAAACTAGCTTTGTACAGCTGTACAGGGAGAGAAAAGAAATTATCATAATGATAAGGTGAAATTAGTATCTACATAATTATTTTGGCGAAGCTTTTAGAGAACTGGAATTTCAAGTACAGAGAATTTTGAAGATGGTACATTAAATTTTATCAAAAACCAGCTTCACCTCACCCGTATTTATGTAAATCCTGAATGATATTTGCTTTATTTAGTCATGAAAGTCATTACGACTTTAAGAATAACAGTAAACAAGTAAACAATGAGAAATGCAAGACCAAGGCGGGCTTAGAGTTACGGCATTGTTTTGTGCATTTCAGTTGACGAGATAAAAGTTCCCTTTTGTGTTGCAAAACGAACTTCAAAAGTTCAAAGTAAACGGCCTTCTTGAAAGTTTGCTTGAATTTTAGAAATGTTTAATGTTGGATCGTGTCGTTTTCGGATTTATGTTAAAGACGACACACATACGTCAAAAGCTTTAATTATATGCAAGTTAGATCGTCTTCGTGCACTGTGGTATTTTGTTTCAGCTTCTTCATGAATAATTCATGATCAATTTTGTTCCAATTGGCAGATATAGTACCTATATGTTAGACTAAATAATATATAGTGGATTTTTGTCATAAAAATTGCTTGGCTTATGTGGCAAGTTTCGTGCTTTTAAGAAACTTCAACAGATAAAATAATACTCTCCCTTCCCCGCTTCCCTTCCATACAAATCAATACATTGTTCAATAATTCATGACTTTGCAAACTCAATTTTCTTTTGAACACTTTACTTTCTTCACATACATTTAACAACTAATCGGTCACACCCGTAAGTACTAGCGAAGTGAACCGAGCAGGATCTTAAAACAGAATTAAAGCTCCTCACACTTTTCGTCATGTTGATTTTTCGGGCGCCAAGAAATATTTGTTTACGATAAGTTGGCAATAACAAAACATGACTGACAGATGTTTTACATCGTTGCCACGTTGTAATTTTTTTCCAGTTGTTGCCATAAAATTATGTTGATAAGTTGTTTATTGTATAAGATTACATTCAACTCAAAAATAAGAGCAGAAATTATCAAATTTTTATGATTAAATACATAGATTTGAAGATGTCCAAGTACGAAACCCTAAGTTTAACTGAAAAATGTTATCTTCATGCACATATTGAATTGCATCGTTATTGCAGTATGGAGTAATAATGTATTTATAAAAAGAACTTACATCTCTCACAGAAGTAATAGGAATTAGCGGTCCATTCTGTAACTAATCCTTTAAAATTTAGAGGCCTTTTAAAATTAAGTTTTTAACGGGCCTTTAAAAACTTGTTGTTGAAATGCTATTCTGCAAGTACACATTTTAGAGGACTGTTAAAAATTATTTATTTTAAAGGGTTCCTTTAAAATTTCAATTGGAGTATCTGGCAACAGCGCTTTTGTCATTTAATATCTAAGCTAGAGACCTGCTTTAATAGAAAAGATAAAAAGTTAATGAAGATAGAAGAAGAACATTTGTATTTGATGCTAAACTAACCCAAAAATCACTCTTCATAAAGTGTTTTTGGTTTCTGGCATGCAATTGTTACAAGTTATATACAGGGTAGTCCATAAGTAATGGTCCAAAGTGGAATGGAAGATTCCTTGCATAAAAATATCACAATTTGACGCTACTACCTTCAATAAAATATTGGTGATAAAAAAGATACAGGGTGGCAAAGTTTAAATGCCAAAAATGTTTTTCCAGTAAATTCGAAGTTTTTGGATATACCAACGTGAAAATTTGAATATGGGGGTTTTAGTGCCTGGGAAATCATAATGTGTTATCCATTTCGAAGTATTTTCTAGAGGGCGTCACAAAATTATGTTGTTGGTGTAATATTGTCATAGATTTTGAAATCGTATTGCTGCTATTAACCCGACACCGAAGGCGGAGGGTTGTTACCTCAAAGCGACATGCTTGAGGAAAGTTATGGCAAAGTTATTGCAAACTATCAATGCTCTTGCTATATTATAGATCAATATGATATAAATTAGCTGACACCAGCGCCAACTAACGTAATCATTTTTGTGCTGATAAATGAAATAAAAATTATGTAGGTGGGGTTTAAAAATGCGAATATCTCGAAAACCAGTAACTTTTCAGACTAATGATAAGTATACCTTTTTGTCGCAAAAATGATGTAGTTAATATTTATCAATGAATAGAGAGTTACCGTTAACGATAAATAAGTTAATCGCACATTTACGTCAACAACATAGCTTTTGTGACGCCCTCTAGAAAATACATCGAAACGGATAACATATTATGATTTCCCACGCCCTAAAACCCCCATCTTCAAATTTTTACGTATGTCTATTAAAAATCTTTCAATTTACTGAGAAAAAACATTTTTGACATTTCAACTTTGCCACCCTGTATCTTTTTTATCATCAATATTTTAATAAGAGAATTTGCGTCAAATTGTAAAATTTTTAGGTTAAGAATCTTCCATTCCACTTTGGTCCATTACTTACGGACCACCCTGTATAGTTATAAAAAATGTCACGGGCGCCGAGAACGACTAAAAAACAAAAAGTTTTATCACATCAATTAACATTCTTAACGACTTTTAAATAAATTAATTTGTATTTGAAAGGGATCACTCAAGTCCCTAATACTTCTTTGGTGTAATTTTAAATTTCAAATATTTCGAATATAACCTAACAATTTTTCTCACTTTCAGTGGTTTGTAATTAATTCTTCAATCAAGGCTGCACTATCAACATCTTCATACGCCATTTTTGTTACCTACCGTTATTATTTGAAGGCACACTTTAACATCCCTTTAAAAATAATAGTTTTAACGGTCTATTTTAAAGGAATCCTTTAAAATTTTAAGGGAAATGTAGTTGATTTTAGCGCCGGTTAAATTTCTAACGGCCTCTAAATTTTAGAGGAAGAGTTACAGAATAGATCCCTACACAGTAAATAACAAACTTTAAAATGCGAATGAAAACAACAAACCAACACAAGAAATTCTGATAAAATTGTCTGATTTTGACAACATAAGTCTGTTACTTCTCCCGTTATATAATTAGATAATTATTCCATTCACACTTTGGATATTTAGATTTTGTTCAATGGTTGCAATTGTTACTACGAATGTCAAAATTGCAAACTTGTCGTGAAAAATGAACTTTATGAACTCATGCAACTACTTTTAGGTTTTCCAAATAATATCAGATAAGTTAGGAATTGTTATGCATGAAGCTGATTGGTTTTATATCCGACTGGCTGTCGGAATATATGAAAATGTTCTTTTTTCTCAAAATAATAACGAAATAAACCAATCTTCAATCAGTTTATTAAAAAAAACCGTGAAGTAATAAAAAATCCGAAATAACAAAGTTAATTCATTCGTTTCAAAATATACCATCCATGCTCTACATTATTTATTATGCCATCAAGGTTGTTAGGGGGCTATCGCTTTATTACCGTAATAAAATTTTCTTTTTACTTTCGCCTACCCCGAAAACAATATTTACTTTGTGCGAAATTGAAACAGATGAGAGCGAATTGATAATAATTTCCATAAAAGTTATGAATATTCATTGGCATAGGGTTTAGTGGTTGCATACTCGACGTAAAATTAGCAAAAAGACGTACTGGATAGGACGGTTAGGAAGTGAAAATAAAAATAATATTTTGATATGTTTTCTATATTATTGAAACTGTAATTGTTGTTGAAGTTTATCTAAAATAATTTGTAGAGTCAGCAAGTCAAGTATCAATAGTGGGAATATGTACATCTTATGTTTTTAATTTTTTGGACAACTCCTTCCTCACCAAAACCTTCTATTAACCATGAATGCTTAAAATATTGAATACTCTGCTTGTCGTTTTTGTCTATTTTTGTGAAATTCATTCCTAACGTCCCACAGGCACTCATGTTTAACATATTCTTCTACAAACTCTAAGGTGGTATCCTCCGACCACCTTGCCATTTTTCATGAATTTGATTTAAACTATGGTTAATACTTCTATATTTTGATACATACCACGCTACAAAAAAACAAAAACTTAACTACGCTTGTGTGGCTATTTACTAAACCTGAACCGTCTAAGCCAATGTGTTGTCTATCCAGACGTGTTTAGTTGCTGCGCTAGTCGGTTGTTTTTTGTGGTGGGGATTGCTACTCGACCCGAAAAATAGAATAGACTTCTATCCACTTGACTCGACTCTGCCAGTCAGCTCGACTAGAATGAATGTGTTAAAACGGGTCAAGTACTAAATTACTCGACCACTCGACTAAACTACTGGCTGCATCTGAACCGGCCTTAAAGTACCTAGCCGTATAGCATACGTATACGTAATGATCAATAATTACTAGTAGCTGACTATTCAACTATATAGAATATTCTTTTTCAAGTATTCTGCATCTACTTCTCCTTTGATCAATACTGAATGTATATTTATATAACTGGTCTAGTTTGAGCAAAATTAATAAACATATAATTGTTTTCGTCTTGCACCACGCTTGAACTTGACAATAAGCTTCTTTATTTATAAATATTCGAGCGTTTTGTTGGAATAAGATCAAGGAAATTTGATTCTTATTTCAAATATCTACTATTATATTATTATATTGGGCCAAACGGGATCACATAAGCATCCCCATACATTCTCTCATAGATTTTTTAAAAACTTTTTGGTGCACTCATTCAAATTTTTTTGTCGCCGGCACTGTTACGCTTTCCCATCTGTATTAGAATTAATACCCATACGCCAGAGTGTACCCAATATTTTTTTCGTCAAAAAAAAAACGGTTTTATTTGAATTTTATTTTGACTGGTAATTTTTTGCTTAATCCGATGAATATGAATGATTTCGCATTGATGATTTTGCACCATTTGGATTGTATATTATGGTATATGATACACTCAACGAGTATATATAATTTTTCACCAACTAAGCTTTAAGTTTTTAACAATATGTAGCTATAAATAAACATAGATTCAAAAGTTTTGCATTAGCTTCTTCGGATGCGAAGGAATTTTTTTGCGCTAACAATTTATTGTTGGCTTGGTTATCAATGTTTATCATTTCAATATGTTCCATATTTTTTGCAATATACAGATGTTTACAGTTTTTTTTATAAGATAACATTTTTAATGCGATCATTTTAACATTCAAGGCATGTGATTTTTACGATTTTAAGTGCAAACATGAATCGTCAAGTCATAAGTGAGATTGACCGTGCAAGGATAGTGGCTTTAGTTGAAGAAGGTCATTCTCAAAGGTTCGTGGCAAATAGAGTTGGCGTTTGGCAAGAGATATGAGATATGCGTTGGGAGTTCAAGTATCGATCTCGAAGACGAATACTTGCGACAGGTTTGAGGTGTCGCCGACCAATGAGTGTGCCCAGACTACAAGCTGAGCACAGAGTTCGCCGACTACAGTAGGCTCAAGAACACGCGACCTTGCCTGAAAAATTTTGGAATTCGTGTGTTTTTCTCCGACGAGACAAGGATTTGTTTGGTACAAGATAGCCATCGAATACGTGTGTGGCGGGATCCAACGAGAGTTGCTCAGCTTGCCCATGCTCGCCCCGTGCTGCCCTTCAGAGGAGGAAGTGCTATGTTTTTGGCTGGTATCATGTTAAATGATCGCACAGAATTAATTCATGTGGAGGGAACGATGACTGGTGATAGGTATCTCAGAGAGATTCTACATCCTCACGTGGGACTATAGCGCGCAGCTGTTGGCAATTCCTTCGTTTTTATGGACGACAACGCCCGACCTCATCGGACCAGAGCTGTAAATGAATATCTTGAAACTGAAGGGATCAATCGTTTGGACTGGCCTTCCATATCTCCTGACATGAATCCCATAGAACATGCTTGGGACATGCTTGCCAGGGCAGTGGCAGCACGCAGAAATCCACCCAGGAGTGTACAAGAGCTTGTTCATGCGGCCCAAGAAGAATGGCGAATTATTCCTCAACAGAATATCAATAATTTGGTAAACAGCATGAGCAGGCGACTTCAAGCTTGCATAAATTCTAGAGGTGGAAATACTCTTTATTAAAAGTTCTCATGCAGGTTCTCACTTAACCTTTTCTTTAAAAAGAATCAATTTGTATTCAATTTATCCAATTTCTAAGAATACTTTTTATGTTTAAAGCAAGTTTCTTATTGGATAATGAAAATTTTTGACAAATATACACGTTTTCCATTATTGAAACTAATTATTTGATTAATCTCTGATCCATTTATAATGAACACCTTTTTTTTCGGAGATTTAGGGTGATGCAAAACTTTTGAATCTATTTGTATAAATGCTATTAACAACGATTCATATTTAACAAGTTCTTTACTTATTATTTAGCGCCATACCAATTTTAAAAAAGTTATAACTACATAAACTACACAATTTTTATTTAGAAAGAGCAATGTATCAAAACTAGAAACCCATTATTTTACAACGGATACTTTTATAGCCTGCTTGACACATTTCCGACAATATTTCTCCAAGAAAAGCTAATGTTTCAGTGATGGATGTCACTATTAAATTCTGAGCTGGAAGAGTTTGAACCTTTGACAAATATTTTTTCTGAAAAGGAAACTCCTATGTTTTTTCCTCTCGCTTAATTTATTACAAAATTTATTTATGGTTTTTTTATTAAAACCATAAGTCTCTTAGAATGAGAGTATTATTTTCTGTCTAGGCCGATTTCACATCATTTTTTCTTATTTACTGCAAAATGTTCTATATTACGCTACGAACTGGGGCAAATATAAAATGGGGGAAATATATATTTGATTTTTTTGTTCATTTTCATGTTATCCAGGAACTGATAAATCTTGGAAGATGATATACACATAATTCTGAACACGTCGAGCTACATTGTACAATTTTATTACATACACAATAAAGAAGTTCCAGTGTTGGTCAGTGTCACCAGCAAAAAGTGTTAATAGGTTCATTCCAACTGGGGATAGAATCTTTCTAGGCATCGCTCGCGCACGAGCTGTACTTCTTTTGTGCCACTCCTTTTCACTCCTGTCATTATGTCACTAGCTATGTCATATGTCAGTGAAAAGAGCAATCGAAAGAATAAAGAGATACAACTTATGGCCGTTTGCTCCAACAGAAGCATAAGCTCAGAATGGGTATGGCGAGTTTAAAATTCAAGGGTCGCTCAGTTGAAGTTCAGTTGCTTCAATATTTTTGCTCTGCTTCTTAGCTAAGGCCCGGTTGTACATTTGAAGCTTAAAATTGATCTCAACTGAGCTGGGCTTGAAATATAAGCTTAGCTCAACCCTAAGCCTGTTGTATAAACATGGTTCAGAAGCAGCTCTACTAAACCTATATTTGCAAGTGTTGGCAGAAGTTCTTTCGAACTGACGCATGCGTATGAAGTAAATTGGTCACAATATGTTTGTCAAATAACCTAACTAATGTCACATTTGCTACCTATTAGTTTTACAAGAGATTTCCTCTCATATACAATCTGTCACAAAGCGAACGATTTCTTTAGAAAGACCAAATCTTTGAATAAACTCATGATCTCTCCAACATTCAAAGTGATTCATACGCTCTCTATACACCCGAGGCCTTTTCGTGTGTTGTACGATTCCAATAAGTTCCAAAAAATCCTCATCATCGATTAAAATATCAATAATTAACTTTGACAAACTTTTAATTTTATTAAATTAAGTACAGGTTATGTTTGCATACGATTCATTCACATTTAAGCCACGGAACATGATAACAATTTATGTTCCGTGCTTAAGCTTACATTAAACCTGCCCTCTTGGAGGCTTTACTAAGCTTAAGGTTTAAACGAAGCTCAACCGTAAGCCAACTTTGTACAACAGCAATCTGACGCTGAACCTGAGTTCACACTTGAGCCTTCACTAAGCTACAATTGTACAACCGGCCCTAAGTGTTTGATACATTTGTCAACCTCGCTATTTAAGTTGAGTTTTATTTATTTCTCTAAGGTTTCTAGTGACTCTTCGTTTTTGTGGTTTGAAATAACGTAAAATCTGTTAAAAGTCAATTCTCTGTAAATCAAAGGATTCCATTATTGCTCCATAAATGAGAAAATAGTTTACTTATAATGAAAAATAAGTGAAAAATAAGAAAATCAGATCAGAGAATTATACAGTTCGGAAAAAAGAATTGCTAATATCCTTAGCTGCAAAATAGAAAGAGGTTATTGAAAATAAGAAAACGGATAGCCTGTGTCTGGGCTTACAAATTGTCCGGATGCTCTTCTAGCATTTCTACGAGTTGTAAAACAGTTGGCTTAGTCAAGCGAAACCTTTGTAAAAAGGTTTTTTCATCCAATTCTTCATCATAGTTTTAACGGTTGTACCAACTTCTAGGAAATCCATTTTCAAGAATATCCAATACTTCCAGATCATCCTTCATAAACATCCTTCTTCAAAAATCGAAAAATAGCCCGAAAACAGAAAAATCATTGACATTTATGTAAATACAAGAATGTTAGGCTAGAGATCTCCACCTTGAGAATAAGTGGAGAATGAGCGAGCCATTATTTATCTAAGCTTAGCTAGATGCAGCTTAAAATGACCAGTTGTTTATGGTGCAAAACAAAACTTTCTCAAAGCGCCACTTAACTTTAAGTCTAGGTACTTAAATATCAATTAGTGCAAACGGACATAAGTAGAACTACTACAAAAGTCTAATGAAAATAGACATAAAGGATTGAGCGAATATCAACAAAAGTTGACATAACTGGTAACAGAATGACAAATGGGAATTGAAAAGTTCCTATAATTATTGGCAACTAATGCGTTAGGTATTCAGTAGTAACGCCGATTTGAATTTCAAGACTTACATTTCGGGGATGTATTTATTGTTTCAATAAAGCACTATAGAAGTTCGCAATAATCAGAAACCAGCTATAAAATTTTATGATTTGAATGGTATAAATTAATTGTCATATGGCCACAATGACTTTAAACTCATTAATTTAAAGTAGGCTGGTCCAAACTTTACTTTGGCAGAGTCACAATTCCATGGTGATAAAACCACAGAATACACCAGCCAAACAAGAAACGAAAGCCGGCGTAAATCCTTTGATGTTTTGGGGGCAAAATTAATTTGATGACCTTCAAACTGACGTTGACAGATAACGAATCAAGTTAGACAGAGAAAAATGTTCAAAAAATGTGAATTAAATGCTAACTACACGCAAAAAAGTGAGACCAAAGAATCTCCAATAATAATTGTTTATTTTTATGACTTGTTTCGACAAAGTTTTAATTGTTCAACTCAATATTTGAATTGTTTAAGTTGATTCAACAGCTTAACAAATATTGTGGAAAATATGTAAATATAAGTTTTAGCTTCTGTTTTTGGACTATATACCATCCATTAAAAAATAATGAGCTATTGTTTAACCAAATGATTCTTATTTTCTATATTGTTATCGAAATTATATGTGTAAGTATGTTTTTATGTAGCACTATATGTAGTAAAGGGTGAGTCTAAAAACCAATACAATAATAATGGATTATATATTTATAATATCAGTTTACAATAGAAAGAATTTCAGTAAATGATGATAAAAAATTACAATAAGTATGGTGCTTGGAAATAAAATTTTTATTATTTATATATTTAAGAGTTACACTCCACCAGATTCTGAATTAAATTTTACACCCAGAGAAAATGTACTGATATCTGTGACAACGAAGTTATAAAAAAGAAGCGACAGTCAACTTTTCTCCATAGATATCAAAGTTTTGTTGTGTTTTTCAATTACTCATCCATTACTTGAATGACAGCCACGAATTGCACAAGTTTTTGGCGCCATTACTAATAAATGTAATTTTGTAAACAAATTTTATCGTTCAAAACACAAAAAACATGTGAATAATCAAAAAGCTTACAACAAAGAAAATTCTTTGGAGAACAATAAAATCACATGTCATTGTTAGATAACGGGCTTAAAATGGCAACTGTCAGACATGCGCACTCAGAAAATGAATTGTAAAATACCATAAGCTTCGCTTCTTCTTGGGATGGTGTATGTATAAAACTAACAAATTTTAGGAAATGATAAAAAATCTCCAAATGGTTTTAAATCTTGCGACTCTTTTCAGAAAAGCACTTTTCTGATGAGGTATTTGTACACCATTCTCTTCTTTTTTCCATGAGCTTCTCAATATTGTTCATATATTTTTTGCTTCAATGCACACGCACATCCCTCTCAAGTGGTTACTGTTTAGTAAAGCTAACTTTATTAGTTGTGAAGAACTAGAGAACTACCAAGTTGTATCAAGACTACTTGACAGAATTTGGCTACGTCGAAGGCTTTGAGTACCTAGTTGTATCAAATTGTTGGTTGGAAGATCTTATATTTCCCAGTGATTTTAAAACTCATTGCAAATTAACTATTTTTCTGGTCTTATTAATTTACATTTCATATTTCCCCCTCCAAATGTTGGCTCTGGCAAGCTTAAGGGAAAAGAAAGAGACAATTTTCTTACTTTTTATGGTGTACTATTATCTCTGACCTTATTCACTGATATTCCGTGAGATAGTCATGTTTCATACAAATGTTCTATTTAAAATACAATATTTATTTTATAATTAATTTTTAAATCGTTTCACTAATAACAATTAATATTTCCATACTTTTCATAGTTCCATAAATTGAAAAAATGCTGAATTCGTGTCTGAACGTTGGAAATGAATCCATTTTACGTATAATTGTGTTTTATTAAACTCATTAATTTGACTTTTATCTGATTTTTCCGAGTTTTTATGACACGCGACATCGGTAAGGTCAAATCCTATTGTTTACTTTTGCTATGAAATTGATTTTTTTTTCATTTGTGTTTAAACACCGGCCGAAATGAAACATTAAAGCGAAGGCGAGGTCACTTCCCATTTGACAGAAATGTAAATAACAGCGTTTATTTTGAGAGTCTTTTCGTGTCTTATAGTCCACTGATCTTCCTACATAATCTGGTCTAAATCTTTTCAGTTTTATATAATATAAAATTCTCCCAATAAGTCTTTAATGGAAAAGGAGCATCAAAGGTAGATTCATCATTGTCCACATTGGTTGGAATATTTGTGCAATTCAGAATAAATGATAACATCCAATGTTCCAATTTCCTATGACGATATCATACACGCAAATGAAAGATTAGAAATTTTCGGAATAATTACGAATAAAGTTGACCTTTAGCAATAAGGTCGCCCAATTTTGAAGCGGAGTTTCCAAACAAAGCGGTTAATTTCTCCGCTAAATTGCCCGATTTATAACAACGGAGCTGAAAATAGACCGAATCGAAGATTTTAAGTGAAATTAAAAAGTCAATTCAATCGTACTAGATGGGTAACTGTATTATTTTTCATTTAATTTCCTCTTATTAATGCTTCAGATACTGAACATTACACAACAGTCCCAATTCATGAAAAAAAGAGAGTCGAATAAAACGTTTTCTACCCTAGCTTCATTTTTTTTTCCTGGAAAAACAATTTCTGAGCGTTCCACATAAGCGGTCAAGCACGGAGATGGGATCGATCTGGAATCCTACACTTGTTTGGAACAAATCCTACACTTTGTGTAACCGATACGAAGATACTTCGAATAATATTGAATCAATATCCTTCGACATAACAATAACGTTTGGATAAAAAACCATTTTGACAGCTGTACAATTTACTATTACGAAGAAACATCAACTTATATCAAATTTCTTCATATATCCGTAGGTTTTCGAAGGTTATTTCTATTTAGGTTGTCCTCTCTAACGCAGTTTCACAAAAATGAGTAAGACTCAGTCGAACGCAAAATTCTATATCCAATTTTCATCTGCATAAATATATAAATAAAAAAAATAAAATATAAATAAATAAATATTGAAAATGTAACAATACCCACTTTCTTAGGCACCAAGGGAGCATGTTACCACGAATATATTGGTTAACGCGATGAATAGACGGGAACATCCTCAAAAATATGTCGATGGATGAAGGCAACCCTGAAGGATGGGATAATAATCTCCAATTTGGGGCAACATCAAAGCTAAGAGGATGTTCACAAGGAGGAGTGCTATCACCACTATTATGGGCAACCTTGATATAGTTGTGAATCGGTGATTACAAGAGGGACCGGCAAATGATCAATTTCACGAAAAAAGCGGCACTACAAGGCCTAAAGCTAATGGAACTAGAAGGAGAAGTTATTCCATTTGCCGAAGAAACAGAATACCTAGGAGTACATTTTAATCAATGGCTTTCAAGGAACACTTATTTTCCAAAGACCACACAGAAAGCTACCATTGTCCTCGGCAGATGTAGAAGAATGTGGAAGAAACCAGGGACTTACCTTAGAATTATTGTATATTGACAATGTAGCAGCAAGAATATTATTTACTATGACTATGAGCCCTCAACAGACTAGGCAGTCATGATAGAGTGACCCTAGCTTGGGTACTAGGTCACCAAGGAATATAAGGCAATTGTATGAAACCTCAGGACAAAGGCACGCAAAATTATTCCTTTAAAGACATTCGTCCAAACTGTCACACGACCTACTATATCAAAGTCGAGAAACTACGAGGATGATGGTAGGAGTACTGACCGGACCTTGTAGGCTGAGAAAACATATGAACACAATTGGCCTAGCAGATGACAGCCTATGCAGGTCCTGCCAGGAAGAAGATGAAACCGCGGTGCACATACTCTGTGAGTGCGAAGGCCTAGCAAGGGTGCGGTTTCACTTACTCGGAGGAAAAAAACCGTGGGCAGAGAGCTACGCAAGGGAGGCGGTATCCAGGCCTTTAAGTCTAATAGAAAGAATGAAGCTAGATATTGAGCTCTAAATATGGGGAGGACCACAATAGATCTGCAATGGTCGCAATGGTATAGGACAAAGAGCCACTTCAATTTGAATCTAATCTAATATAATGAGCCTACTTACAACCACTTAAATTTTGACTGGACAGTGTCAAATAAACAGGATGATAGGATAAGTATATCAGAAATATCCTCATGTCGAGGCTGTGAAAGGATGATAGGGTGAGGTGGAGCAAATCATTTTTGAAGGCTCGGTTTTATCATCCATCCGTAAATCCTAGTTTGTCTACTTTAGGCTTATATCAGAGACATGCTCTTGGGGATATTTTTTGTCCCAACTTATCAGATAAGTTTAGAATCATTGAATTGTTGTATAAATCACTTATTTTCCACTTTTAAGTTAACTAAATGCTACTTTTGTACACTTTTTATTCCATTCCAAAGTTAATTATGTTTGTTTATTGACTACTTTGGAAATCGGAGAGTAGTTATGGCTAGTAAATCGCATTAAAAGCACCCGGATACTTTGTTGTAGCTATAAATATATACACCACAAATTTTCTGGAGCATTAATATAGTTGAGACTATTATCAAACTGCCTTGAAAGTATCTTGCGTTTAAAATTGGCAGTTTATGTGACAGAATTGCAGTTAAAGTTTAGTTCGGTCATAAAATCGTTCTTGATACTAAATAGATTAATTTGTAGCAGATTTTCACAATATTTATGTGATAAAAAGTGTTGTTAACAAGTTGAATCAAGAATGAAGAGTGTTTAGCTCTAAGCCGGCTGAAAATTATAATGTATTGCAAAAAATTGGATTATTCGCTGAATTAGAAAATGTATAACACATCATTTTGTAGCATTAATCCGTAGTAGACTTCGATTCAAATAAGAAGGAGCCACGTGAAGTTTACCAACTGTCTTGCGCAGAAAACAAAATCGGTCTTGTTTATCTATGGCCCGGTCTTTTCAAGTACGAATAAAATGTCGAATAACTAACTGGAAAATAAATTTATGGGGAAGTCTTATTCAACAAATAAAGTGTGAATGTCTTCCAAACTGACTTTAACCATTGATTTATTATTCGGTGAATAAACATAACAAAAATGATTATTTCAACGTTGGCTGCAATGAAATTACAATAACTAACTTCATAATATATGTAGAGAAAGACAGTTTCATGCACAATGTGTATATAATAAAAAATGATAAACAATTGTTATGTTTCGCGGACGCGTTGTAAGTTGCAAAATAGATTTTAGCTTAGCTGTCACCTGCTTGACAGCACTGAAATTAGGTTTTCATGTAAATATATAAATAATTGCTGAAATTGTGTATCACCAACCAAAGTAATTTTACAGAATGAACCAAAATAGTAACAACATCAATAAACGGAAGCCTGCAGTAAACTTCACTGAATTGGAAGTGATGATGTTGATTGAAGTTGTTTTAAAGTGGGTACATACACGTACTGTGGAAAACAAGAATTCTTTATCATCCCATCTTTCAAAGTGGTCAATACGTTCTCTAACGCATGTGGGTGACGGTCTGAGTTTACAAAATCTACAATTTCTTGTATCTCTTGATCTTCGAGTTCCTCGAATTCATTAAAAATATCCATTTCAAAATAAATGTGACAGAGAAAAACTCAATTCGTAGTTAATCGGCATCAGTCGGTTGTTTTTCACAACCCGAACAATTTTGTTACGAACTTAAACCTCCTGATAACTTAACTGTAGAATAATGCCAAATATTTTGTGAATATAAATTATCCAATATTGGAAAGACGAATATACCTAGTGCTTATTTGATGAATGTATATTATTTATAACTTTATTCAGACTTGGAAAGACAGGGCCTATGTCGCATTGTAACAACCGTTTCATGCCATTGGCGTTCCCAAATATGTGTTATTTAAACTACACATACATATAATAAATACATTTTTAATATTTGAAAACGTTACGCTACTGATTTGAATGGAGATGGTTTTGACAACAAATTCGCGCGTACAACTGCAACTTCACAGGGGCTCTTCTCACTTGAAACAGAGTCTAGTTAAGTAGTAGTAGTTAGCTTTTTTTTTCTCTCATTATTTTGGGAATCAAACCACAATAATGTTTTTTATTTTTTATTTCGACGTTTCGGTAGCGTTCCAGCTACCGTTGTCAAGATTAACAAGTAATAAAATTAATAAAATAATTTTTGGTCCCTATCTGACACAACGGAAAAATATGACAACTGGACAATCAATAATATTTTGAAGTTCAAGACTACAAAACTTTGTTGTCAAATTTCATTAAGTAGATCACATCTCTGGTAAAATGTGAAATAAAATATTTTATTTTATGACATTATAACGATATGATAGTCTACTAGAAATGGTATCCAGTGAAGTGCACGTTCCAGGAACGGTTTTTATTGGGATAGCGCTTTTTTCAGCTTATTTTGGAAATGTTGTTAATAAAACGCGTTTGTTGTTACTTTTTTGTGTATGATCGTTTTTGTTTTCAAAACATGTGTAACTCAGTTTGGTTATTTTGTGTATTGAAGTGTGTATCGATTACCAACTATTCCAATGATAAATCATGAGAAAACCTGGATAAAAACTTATGATGCTATCCTGATAACGCAGGTAATTGATTATTGGAAATTTCTCTTTCTAA
>CAJUYI010001396.1:17918-30418 GCA_910591695.1 Galerucella pusilla
ATGCAAGTTCACAAGCCGCATTCTCTTTGGGATCACATGCAACAGTAGATGAAATGCTGGTGGCATTTCGTGGAAATTGCCGCTTCAAAATGTATATGCCATCAAAACCAGCAAAATATGGATTAAAATTGCAATGTCTAACGGATGCCAGAACAAGCTATGTTTATAATACATATTTATATTGTGGAAAAGGTAGTGATAGCATGGGACTATCTCAGGAAGAAAAAAAATACGGAATCACCACTCAGGCAGTTATTAGACTGTGTAAACCTTTGTATGGCACAAACCGTAACATTACAACCGATAATTGGTACACATCACTGGATTTAGTGAAAGTTCTTAAAGATAATAGCCTAACGTTAGTGGGTACAATGAAAAAAAACAAAAAAGAAGTTCCTGCTGAGTTTCAACCAGCTCGTAATAGGCAAGTAGGGTCTTCACATTATGGATTTACCAAAGACTATACCCTTCTATCATATGTCACTGAAAAAAATAAAGCAGCTTTGTTACTTTCGTCGATGCATCATTCCATAGATGATGGTCAGACCCTTTTACTGAAAGACCGGAGATCATTGCTTTCTATAACAATACAAAAGGAGGGGTGGATTCAATGGATCAAAAATGTAGCGTATACGCATCAAGCCGCCGAACACGTCGCTGGACTATGGCAATTTTTTTTCGAATTTTAGATATGAGTACTACTAATGCATACATTATTCACCAATCACTTCGCGATAGAGAAATTATGTCAAGATTGGAATTTATGAAAAATGTAGCAAAACATTTAATTGAGCCCTACTTGAGACTTCGCTTCCACAATAATAGACTACCTCGTGAGCTGAGGTTATCTATTGGCCGTCTCTTACAAGAGAGACATTTATATGGAACTGAAGCTGATCAGTCCGATAAACTGGATCGACGACAAAGAAAAACATGGTCTATATGTCCTGCAAAAAAAGGAGAAAGACCGCTTACCTTTGTTTTTCGTGCAAACGACTAATATGTCTGGAGTGTAGCAAAAAAATGTGTGTAGGATGTGCCACAGGCGAAGAACTATAAACGCTCATGGACCCTTGCACGTTTCTTTTGTGGGAGTTTAATTTTAAATATATTTTTTCATGCTTATTAATATTTAAAGAGACTATACTTTTTCTGTTTCGACTTATTTTTTTTTCTTGAATGATTTACGAGCGTTGGCTTCCAGCTTTGTTAATTTTTGTTCACATTATTAGCAAATAATGTTATTTTTTATTACGCTACATTTATTTTTAATTGACAAATATTTTAATAATTTCCCAGCTATAAGTTATGTGGTCCCAGGGACGTCAGGACGGTATGTACGCACAAAATTTTCACCTCGCCAGTTATGGGATCTGTCTTTGACATTTACAATTGATAAACGAACAATAAATGCTAGCAGTGCTACAGTGATGAGACTTGTCCGATTTTTTCATCCACTTGCAATTCTGTTCCTTTCTTTTTAGCCGATAACAAACTACGATTTTTGAACTCACAAATGGGAATCGTTGGAATTGTCGGTAATATTTCACTTTCCGTTGTATTATAATTTGAATAAAGAAATATCAGTCATATCAAATTACAATACATTATATTACGTTGTATGTTTTCGTAGAAAACTCCTTTATTTTCTTGAAATAAAGCTGCATAGTCGGAAAGTTATGGATGTAAGAGCAACTAGAAAAATGAGATTTGCTGGTTATTCGACATTGACAAAGTACCAAAAAATCAAGCGTGAAGTAATAATTCCTGAGTAAAACTAATCTGTCTGTCTTTTTCAGTATTCTGTTCTGTCTTCATTTATTTATATTCAGTTACTGATATAGCTTATGATGATTTTAGAAGCTACATATCGCTTTTTGATTGCTTTGTGTATGATTTCCATTTATATTGATGAAAAAATCAGTACTCAGCCCTCATTGTTTTACAAAATTTCCATCCGATCAAAAATTCTCTCAAAATTTATTAGGTACATATACGAATTTAAAAAAAATGTAATCAAAAGTCCTTTGTGAAGCTATTGCTCTAATTAGTTTTTAAAAAATATTGTAATGGCTGGCTGAAACACTCATCCATTTCTATCAAAACATGTGAGTTAGAAATTGAGTACATCAAAACAAAAAGAGCACATTTTATATTCACGGCCTCCGGCAAAACGCTGTTGACCCTTTAGCCATTCAGTCGATGGGTTGTCGCAAAAAAAACGATCAAAAATGAATGGCGTTTATACACAAACACAACAAGCACAGTTTAGGCCGTTTTAGCACGTTTCGATTTCGACACATTCATGGACAATCTGATTACTCCAGTTATCAATCATTCGATTCCGATTAAGAGATTTCCGAAATATTTACTTAAAGACAATCACACACAAAAGAATCGCGGAAAGAGCACTATTTTATAATAGTACTAGCTAATTAATTGCGAAAGTGACTCAGTAACACCTACGGCCTAACGACTTCGACAATTGCGGAACTAGCCAAACGTTACACCCATGCTCAATTTCTCAAGAGATGGAATGGAGTCAAAGGATGCAGTCTTGCTAGGATCACCCTGGGCGACCCTGGGAAGCTGGTGCCGAAGAAATATTTGGCGATGACCAGGAAACATCTACGTTCAACAGTAGGATTTCTGACTGGCCACTGTCAACTAAGGAAACACCTCCATACTATGGGGCTAGTGGACACACCTTTATGCAGGATCTGTGAACAGGAAGATGAAACTGTCATGCATGTCTTATGCGAGTGTCCGGAGTTACCGTCGATCAGAGACTGTGTGTTAATGATATAAAGGAGATGTCTATTGTCCCTGTCTCCTTCCTGGAAAGGACAGGATGGACGATGATCTAGGAGGACAACTCCTCGGGAGGATGTTCAATGGGTCACATGTGGCCTAAGAGCTGTGAGCCTACACTCACCCTTTCTACTCTTCAGATACATATACAGAATTGCGAGAAGTGATTGAGTGATAGTTTTTGTCAGTTCATCTTTAGCAAACACGAGTTTGGTAACAAACACCACGACACGAAAATTTAATATTAGACTAGAAGACCCGACAGTCGTTCTCACATGAACATTGCTATGTCTATTGTTACAACAATTTTCCTATTCCAATTGAACCCGATTGCATCGCCACCTACCGGGACTAATTCAACCATAAAGTTTATTACTCAAACCCATACATAAAGATTCATCAAAATCGGCCTATCTGATCAGGAAGTCTTCAGTATAAACCCGATTGCAGCGCTACCTACCGGGAACAATTATGAATATAAACTTCCCAGTTACTCGCTCAAACACACACATAAAATGTCATCAAAATGGTTCCTGTCGTTTAGGAGGTGTTCATTGACAAACACAGTGCAAAGGAACTGAAGAGGAAGCAATAAAAGTTCTACGGTTGCTTCTAAGTTATTGCCTTTATTCCAAGTTCAAGCTTTCGTTTGTGATTACAAACTTCATCAGGATAACTACAATATATGGAAAACACTCCATTACAAGTATGTTTGAGTCAATATTATAAAACACTCACCAGAATCAGCAATTTTAGCTCTAAGCATCTAGCGATCACATTGTCACACAAGTTAGGTCCAAACATAACCTCAACTGTTTTATAATATAGATTTCACGATTTCAATATTTCTTAACAAAATGTTCATATATTTGAACTGAATAAATATAAGACAACAGTTGAGGTTATGTTTCGACCTAACTTTTGTTACAATGTGATCCCTAGATGTTTGGAGCTCAATTGCTGATTCTGGTGAGTGTTTTTTAATGATTGACCCAAACATACTTGTAATGGAGTGTTTTCTATATATTGTAGTTATTCTGATGAAGTTTGTAATCACGAACGAAAGCTTGAACTTGGAATAAAGGCAATAACTTAGAAGTAACCTTAGAACTTTTATTGCTTCATCTTCAGTTCCTTTGGGGTCTCCCATCATTATATAGTATATTCGCAAAGTTACCAGTACCCCGTTACTGTCCTTCCTCTGATATTATGTTTCATTTATTATTTTGATTGAAATTGTTTTTTTTTGCAGATGGCGTCAATTTTTGGAATTAGGGGAGTTGGCAGAAGACAGGCATGACTTAAAAATTCGAGATCTCAAAGATTTTAAGGTTAATTTCATAATAAATATTCCCAACACGAAAGCCAAAATACCAAGAGCCTTTACAGTCACAGAAAAATACTAGAATATTTGTGAAAAATATCTAAATCTACGTTTGTTTGTACTACAAAATATATTTTTATTTGCTATCGAAACATAAAATGTGTACAACAAAATATCGGTGTAAATAAATTCGGGAATTTGGGTAAAGAAATTGCTACTTTTCTAAATCTTCCAAACGCAAATTTATATACAGGGCACTGCTTCCATAGAAGCTCTGTCACTTTGTTAGTCGATACAGGTGGCGAAATCTCGCCGGCTGAAAGTCAACTTTGGTGGTCAAGAATTATTTAAACAATTCGGTAGAATGTGAAATTAAGAGTGCTCTCAGAGGAGACACTGGGCGGTGTGAATAAAAACGATTAGGATAAGTAAATACTTGAACATATCAAAATAACAAGAAAACGCCAAAATTGAAGTGAATAAAACAAGTATTTACTCTTACTCGCGAGTAAACACTTGAGAGGCTAGTAAAACCTGGAAAAATGCCAATTTTGGTGTGAATAAACGCAAGTAAATACTTCTGGGGCGCTATTCTCGAAGTCATACGCAACAATACGTATACGCAGCGTATACGAACTTTTACGTATGGAAATAATCGTATACTAAGACTCATGTGCATTCTTGAACACTATACGACTTCTTCATTCGTCTACGTAATTTTTGGTCGGATGAAAACTTGACATTACTGGGCCAAAACTGCCAATGTGTCAATTTTCTCATGGTTTACAACATGTTCACAATATAATAATAGTAAAAAAAAATTTTATATACGAAAAAACCGCGAAAACGTTCTGACTTGAACCTATCTTTTAGTTGCCTGTTGAAAATAACACACGGAAAATTAGATTTAACTGAATTCATAGAAATATTATCAAATGGAGAAAACAAAGGGAAACATAACATCCGATCAGCGTAAGTAGTTGGTGGATTTTATTAAAAGCCATCCACAACTCAACTCAACTCAACTGAGATATTTCTTATTTCTTATAAAATTGACTTGTCCATCCACCCACATCAAACAAAAAACAAATCAATTTGAAATTTCACTTAAAACTTCACACAATCATAACGAAGAATAGAGGTTAATCCCTTCTTTTTGATCATAAGATGCCATATGCGCATGCCCCTTATGAAAACTCGCATTCGCATAGAAGATTCGTATGCCCAGTACCCATACGTGTGAATTCGTACGACTGGCGGATGCTTTATTTCGTATACTACGATTCGAAATACCTACAACTACAAGTCATAGGCAAATTATCGATGACCATCAAATTTCGTATACGCAACTGACTCGAGAATAGCACCCCTGTAGCAAGTAACTACTCGTCTATTCGCAAGTCAACCCGACCCCAGACTTGCAGTCGTACTTGTACACGAAAGATGGCTGCATTTATGAACCTGCGTGGTGTGATACATTATAGAGACCGGCGTGATATAAGTCCCGATCTATCTAAGGGACTATTACGGTTTGAGAGCGAAAACGTAGATTTTCTCACTTCGCACTTTCTTGATGAAAACACTGATGCAAGAGGTGGAGGATTAACTGCACGGAAAAAGATGGAAGGTTAGTTTAGCGGCTCAAAACAGAACAAGTCACAACAGGAAATGATGCGTAGTCTGTGTGGCGCTACAAGTATTCACTTGCCTTTTTTGTGAATTCAGTTGTCTCGCGAGTAAATACTTACTAGTATACCTCGGGTTGACGAGTACACGGTCACAAGTAAACTCGACGCTTTATTCACATCGGTTTACTTGGAGTTTAAATACTCGTTACACTTTACTTGTAAGTAAATACTCGTCGTACTCGTTTTTATTCACACCACTCTGTGGCAGGCTACTAGTGTCTGAAAAGAGTCGCACGGCTGAAAATACATTAATATAAATAGACGCATTCACACGAGACACATGTCATGTTATGTATTTTCAGACGCGACATTCTTTTCAGACAAATTTGATTCTCCATTCAATAATAAAATTCATATTAATTTACCCTCTTCATATACGAGTACAAATTCATGTTGGAGATTTATGAAGGTCAATCAAGATATCCAACTTTATTTTTGTGGCTTGGACTATAACAACAAAATTTTCGGGCTGTGACTACAGATGGTACAGGGTTATTCATTATAAATGTCCCAACCCTTACCATAGTTATTATTGCATGAACAAAAAAGTTATTGAATTAAATGTTGTGTGGTTATAAACTGATTTTATTATAACATCAACAAAAGTACAGTGGCCTGCGTATAGTTTAGAGGATACGAAAAAATTATTCGTTTTTTAAATGAGACACCCTGTATATTATAAAATTTTCAAAAATATGAGTTCTTCTGATTTCAAAAATATACCATATCATACCCCTATCTTAGTCCGTTCTTTGAATATTGAAGGATAAATATAGTAAATTAAAGAAGTTACTATAAATATGGAAAAGTCAATATTATCAAAGACAGAAACAAAATTGTTAGACCCATATTTTATGATTCCAATTTAACTGGAGTTACCTATCTGGAAAGGATTCTTCCTGGATTTAAAAATATTCTTGTAGAGAATTGTTTGGACGTTCAACTTCAGGATATGATTTGGATGCAGGATGGGGCCGCTCTACTGTTAAAGAACATTTGAACAATGTACTTTAAGTGTGGATAGCGAATAATGAAACCATATTATGGCTTTCTAACTGTGCATTTATATCCTCTATGGACTCATTTTTTTGGGGGTTTCCAAAAGACATAATAAATAATAATGACTGTATTCAAGTCAATAAAGACCGAATTCAATTGGAAATAAATATTCTAATTGTAAACAATCGAGCCATTTCTGATGCAATTCACAATATAATTAGACGTTTTCAATTATGTATTGAAAATAATGGTGGACACTACGAACAACTTTTATAATTTATATTTGTTTTATTCGTTATTTATTATTTGTAATTTTAATTGAATGTTGACCAAAACTTTTATTCAATATCTTATGAACGGTGTAGACAGGGGTGTGATATAGTATATTTTTATTTTTTTTTATTTTTGCTTAACGTGCCTCGACAGCGCTGGTCATTGGCACAGAAAAAATAAATACAAATATTTACATAATTTTTACAAATATTTAAATTAGATTTTGCAGTATAGGTTGGTAGCTTTCAGGAACTGTAAGACTTTCTTGATTTCGGTAGGGCAGTGAAGCATTTTCTTGAGGTTGGGCCTAAGATCAAGTTGTTTGTATATAGCAGCAAATTGTTTGCAGTCCGTCAGTATGTGCTTAACGGTCACAATATCGTTACAGCTATGGCAAACGGGACGATTTCCTGAAGACATCAGATATCCGTTTGGTATGACTGATTCGGATTCTTCTGATTGTAGTAGCCTCTCTCCGGGTTAAGAAGTTCAGGGAGAGAGGAGAAGTGGATGGATGGATATCATGAAGTGCTGTCGTACTATTGCGCCACAGGTGCCGCCAAGAATCTTGTGTAGCGTTTTTGAAGTGGATCTTCAGGTCGGTTGCGAGTTGGACAATGTGTGTTGAGTCGTTATTAGTGGTAGCATCTTTCGCGTGGCGGTCCGCAGTTTCGTTACCATCAATGCCGATGTGAGATGGAAGCCAGATGAGAGAGACTGTTATATTTTGAGCAACGAGAGTTTGATTTCAGTATATTCAGTATATTCAGTATATTTCAGTATATTTTCAGTATATTTTCAGTATATTTTTGAAATCAGAAAAAAACCATCTTTTCAAAAATTCAATAATATACAGGGTGTCTTATTTAAAAAAACGAATAATCTTTTTGTGTCTACTAAACTAGGCACGCCACTGTACTTTTGTTGATGTTATAATAAAATTAGTTTAAAACCGCACAGCTTTTATTCCAAAAAATTTTTTGTTTATGCAATAATAACAAACTATGGGCTGGGACATTTATAATGAATAACCCTGTACACCTAGTTACTGTACTATTCAAAATTTTTATTTAAACAAAATGGATTGAAATGTAATTCATCTTATTTAATGTTAGTTCAAAGTTATTATATTGATTATTTTGTAGGAATGAAAATTATGTTGAAAAACTTATTTTTTCTTCAAACGTCAGTGAATCTGTCATTTTTCGACTGTGTAGGCGACCGTGGAGTTCCATTTTTCCTCCGCCGGAGCTTTAGTTTCCGCTTTTCCGCCAGCCGAGGGAAAAGTGTTATCATAGCAACATAGATAGAAACAAGAAAACAAGCGTCAACAACTCAAGATTTATTAAACTAAAAACAAAACTAAAACTTTTATTTATCATTCAAATTAATATTGAATGTACAATGCGAAATTGTTGTATTTTGAAAATTAAGCCCGCCCAATACCGTTATAGCATCTTGATGTGAATTTAGAGTAGCGTTTACAACTGTGAATAGTATATTAAAATGAGCAATTTATGATAGCCATAATTCACGATGGGTGACGTTTGCGTCACGAGTCGCAGGCGAGGGGCGCAAGTCACCCAAGTGTATTATGGCCATAAATTGCGAGTAGAATACTATACTTTGTCCACGACACTTAATTTATTTATTAATAAATAAAAGTCAGTAGCGATTTGGCATATTACTAACCTCAAAATGTTGTGGCAGCTACTTCAAATGATTTGACATATATAGAGATGGGAGATACTGTAGAAAGTATCAATACAACGTACCGTTATAAATATATTGTTTTGAAATACTTAATATTAGAAAATATCGTTATGAAAAGTATCAATACTAAAAATTACAATATTTTATAGATACGATATATATCAGAAACAAATTTCCTGAACAAAATACACAGATTTAATAGTTTATTTCATATTGTACCCCCATCTCTAGTCGGGAATTATGAACCATAACAGTGTATTATGAACCATTATTCACGACAGTTGATATATGGGTACCATATACCTTTAGTTAGGAGGTAAAATATTGACTTATTTTTAGGTGGTCATGGACAAATAAATTAATATTGTTGACACCGGTTTAAGCCGCCTTGCGAACCCAATTATGTTTAAAAAATATTACAATCAAGAAGAGACGTTTTTTCATTAATTTGTCAAAATTTGAAGAAAAAAAGCATAATTTATATGGAGAAAGAGCTACTTTTCATGACTTGCTCTCTATTACCATCCTCACTCCGTTCGGCTGTTAAACACGACCACGTCATGGAAAGTATCACTTTTTCTCCATATGAAATAATATACTATTTCTCTCTCTCTGCATTAACCATACGAAACTTATCCCGGTTAATGCTTGTGTATTAACAACCATTATTACATGATCATTGCATAATTTACTATTTATTCAAGCAGCCTCAATTCAGAATATCTACATCATCACCAAAACAAACACATTTAATACATCCCCATTCGGTAGCTCAACTGGAAACCATTTTGTGTCTACTAATGAATAATTTTGTGTGTGATAAACTTTATGTGTTTGCTACAAATGACGCTGCTGACGGACTTAACGTTATTTAATCTGCGAACGAGCTACGCTGCCAACGTTACTACCGATTACACCTTAGGATTAACCCTGACCTTTGTAAAGCTTTAGGAAGATTTACCATTCGGCTGGACATTTATTAAAAATCAACAATGTGTTTGTCATGTCACAGAGTTTAATCTAAACGTGCTTATTTTTAAATGGATATATAAAGCTAAAACACATACAACTTAGAGTTATCTGACATTTGACAGACTAATATTATTATGAATAGTTTTCTAATGGAAAATATATAAAGAGAACTGACTTCAAGTATTCCCATTTCTGGTCGTGGCTGCAGGCAGCCAATGATGCAATTGAACCCAGGTTTTTGTTTAACAAACCCTACAAAATACAAATAAAACAGAACACAGAGCCAGATGCTGCAAATACAATACGCATATATACAGATGGTTCAAAAATGAAAGGAGGCTCAGGATGTGGAGTTTACTCGAGAGCACTAAGCCTAAAGATTAAGTGGGGAATGGGAAACAATACTAGCGTGGTTCAAACAGAACTGGCTGGTATCTCAATTGCCACAAAAGAACTAACCAGAAAAGGAATTTCTGGCAAGAGCATAATAATCTGCACTGATAGTGGACAAGCCCTATTAGCCTTGAACAGACAACGTGTTATATCGAGGCTAGTACTAGAGTGCCACCAAGATTTAAAGGGCATGACAGGAGTAAAGGGAATCGCATTGCTGATTCTTTAGCCAGGGAAGCCGCTGGACTGAAAACCTACGTTTAACAGTAGGATTTCTGACTGGTCCCAGTCGACTAAGGAAACACCTCCATACTATGGGGCTAGTGGACACACCTCTATGCAGGATGTGTGAACAGGAAGATGAAACTGTCAGGCATGTCTTATGCGAGTGTCCGGAGTGTCAATAAGAGAGTGTGTGTTCGGTGAGTCTTGGCCTACACCTGCCGATATGAAGGAGATGTCTCCTAGTGACCTGTCCACCTTCCCGAGAAGGACAGGATGGATGATGACCTAGGAGGACAACTCCTCGGGAGGATGTACAATGGGTCACATGTGGCCTAAGTGCTGTGAGCCTACACACTCACCCTCCCTACTTTACAGATACTAATTGACAGCCAGGCAGCCCTTGCAGCTTCAAACAGCCGCAAGGTAACATTCAGACTGGTAGAAGAATGCCAGACAGAACTAAATAAACTAGCATACCACATTAAAGTAAGATTAGCGTGGGTGCCGGGACATAACGGTATTTCTGGAAATGAACAAGCTGATGAACTTGCGAGAAATGGTTCAGCAATAACATATGTTGTACCAGAACATCTATTGTTATAGTTATATAATTGAATCACTTTCATGACGATTTTCAAAGTAAATTGTACACCATAAATGAGTACAAATATCCGTTTGGTAGCAAATAAAATTCCAAACGTCTTTATAAAAGAATTCCGACCCGAAAAGAGCAGCACGACATCGTTCTTCGGCCATTGTTAAATATTGTTCTTTGAAAGGCCTTTCGACAAATTCGAAATCCTGCTCGTTTCTCCGTTGTACAAACATAATTTCAGTAAGTTTCCAGGGACTCCGAAAGACAAAGTCGACCTGATGAATTAACGTTTGAGTAGTGAAAAGCTAAAATGGCTCGCTCTGTTTCTACAACTTGGAAGAAGTTATACATTTGTACAATTATGTATAAAACCCTCTGCTATTTGCTTCCGGCTCTTGGTCCGTGTCAATGAATGCCACCAGTGGCATAGAAAACGGATTACATTTAAAACAAAAAAAAACATCATGGACATTTTTAATTTGTAACAGTTGATAGTGTTACGGTAGCTCTTAAAACGGCTGTTCAGGAATGAAGAGCGAAAAAAATAAAGCAGTCTGGTGTGCTCCCAACATGAACTGTAACTGATTTAACATTTATTCACAGATCTTCTTTCCAAACATATGTATCCAAATCTGAAACAGTTTATAAACGAATAAACGGTTAATTACAGTAATTTATCTTCGAATAATCTGTATTATGGTCGGAATAATAACTGTGTTCTGAAAATGATGGATCTGTCATCGAATAAAATGTATCAGAACGTTATAATATGTCTTCTATTTTTTTTTGTCGCAGAAACCAGAAGAATAATTGTGAGTAGTTAGTGATGGACGTATTTAGTTCCAGAGGCTGGGGGAATGTTCATCGCCCCCAATTTTACGCAAAATATCAGTTGTACAAATTAATCTGCGCTTCTAATAGGGGGGCGATGAACATTCTTCCAGCCTCTGGAACTAAATACGCCCATCGCTAAGAGCTCACAATTATTCTTCTCTCTCTTTCAAGTAGTTTTTCTCATATTTTCCCTGTCGTACTTGTGTAAATGGTATGACTTGAATAGACTTTTCGCAATCTATATTTCACGTCATTCTGTTACTTTGCTTTGCCATTTGAAGTTGCAGTTAACGCGTCCATTTCTTCAACAGAGTATACTTCCTTTAATCATTTTCCTTGCCATAACGTTTTCCAGTATAAATACTCAACATAACTGGAACATTTTGTGTTTGTGGTATGAAATTGCAAAACACTCCTGATACGCCGATGGAGAGGCGATTGGAGTGTGAATTGCTATGTAATTTGAGCTAACGACGTCAAGTATTCTACAAATATTTAGCAACGCTGAAGACGTCAACCGAGATGCCGACGACAGGAAGAGATTCTCTAAGCGAGGTTTGCTGGTGTTTTGATTTAAATGAATTCCGTGAACACTGGCAAACTTTACAAAGTTGTATTTTTTCTGATGGGTTTACTGGATTATTTTTTAACCCTTTCAACTGAAAACTATGTA